>PVLD010005600.1:0-110386 GCA_004027595.1 Dinomys branickii
CAACGTATTGTATCACTGGTGTAAGAACCCGAGCGTGGGAATATAAACTAAGAGTCATGAAGGAAATCTGTTCTAAAACAAAGAACAGATGGGACGAGGGAAAGGAGAAAAGAAAGAGACAAAAATGTATGTATGTATATATGAATATACATATATGCAGGAGGGCTAACATGGTTCTACTATTGTATTATATCACTTAGTGCTAAGGAATAATCAATGACGGGTTATTTGATCAATCTTGTATGTCTGTATGTGTTGTCCTGAACACACACTTCGAAGATATCAATATGCAAAGCAGCAACTATTGGTTTTTTTTTGTTTTGTTTTGTTTTTGCCTGTTTTGTTTTTTGTCTTTGGATTTTTGGTTTTTGTGTTTTTTCTGTTGTTGAGAAGATTAATTTTCTGACTAAATTTGCATGTCTGTATATGGGTTCATATATTTACACTTCGAAGATATCAGTGGATAAAGCAATAACCACTGTTGAGACCATGTCACCTTGTCTGTAGATTAGTTGTGACTGTACTGTTTTTTATGCTAATTGGTGTCTGTTTGTTAGTATGTTTTTGTACTTTTATTTTTTTTAATAAAAAAAAAAGATTAAGAATGCAAAAATACCAGAGAATTACCATTGACCAGAAATCTCTTCAGACTGTATCTCTGAGGAAGAAATGATAAGTATCTTGTGGGATGAAGATCTGACCTCAAATCTCAGAGAAGAGTCATCCCAAATCCCAAAATCCCCTTTTGTCTCAGAAAAGTGGAAGCTTCCTCCAGGATGGTAATGCTTTTACAGCATCCCTCAGCCTCCTGAAGGACCAGCTGTCTGTCAAGCATTTCTCAAGAAGAATAAAATATGTAAAATATGTGGGTAATGGAGTTCTATCCACCTAGTAACAAGTTGCCTCGAACTCCATAAAGAAGTTTGCACTTAAAATGTAGTAATTTAAAAGTGAAAAATGTAAGATTGGATGTGGGTTCCTGGTGAGAAGCGGTCAGAAGTATTTAGATGATTTATAAATTTATAACACAAATCATGGAGGATGGTTACCTTCATTAAGTCTGACCAAAAAGCAACAAGAAGACATCTACCTATGAACTACTACAGGCCTAAAGTTTCCTATTAGCTATGTGAGCAATAATATATCAGCTATTGATACATAAAATCCGTGAAAAGAGTGAGTTGCTATTCTTTTAACAAAGGGTTACTCCCTTCCCGTTTGTTTTTACACCACTAATCCATTAATCATTACTGAAAGACGGCCATGTAACGAGTATTTGGCTAAGCGCTACTGAAATGAAAAGGAAGACACTGCCCCAACCTCAAGCATCCTCACCCAAGTGAATTTTTAAAACTTATAAGACAGTGTGATTAATATATTATATTGTAATAAATTAGCCAAGATGGTGAGCTAGTTTCGTGTGAGATGCAACCAGCTTGCTTATTCAGAACCATGTTCTATTACAGGTAGATTATCTATATACTGTACGCACCTCTCTGCCTTTTCAGCTCCATTTTCTCATTTTACTACGTAGTAATATGTCCAGGGCAACATGGGCTGGCGAACAGGAAGAAGTTGGATAAGTTATTCTTTGCTAATGAATATAAAGATGTAAAAGGCTTTGTACATCCATCAGTAAACAGGCAGGAGCCCAAAGGAAATATGAAGAAAACATATAAACCAATAAAAATATATATACAGTATCATTAACAGTAAAACAGACACAACTTTAAACAATAATATATTATGGTTCAGGCATGGTGGTGCATGCCCATAATCCCAGCACTTGAAAGGCTGAGGCAGGAGGATCACCAGGAGTTTGAGGCCAGACTGGACTATGTAGTGAGTTCAAGGCCATCTTGAACTACAGAGCAAGATCCTGTCTCAAAATAAAATGCTATCAGTCACTTATAGTTCTCATATTTCTCAAAAGTACTAATAACCAGTTCAAGTGGAATAGGACCAGGACCTCCTATACACTACTGCAGAAATTAAGAGGATAATGGTACAGATTTTTACAATAGTTTTGCAAATTTTAAGTTCACATGCCTTTCACCCAGCTTCTAAAATTCCACTATTTCTAGAAAAATATTTGTATCATCTTTTAGAGAAAAAGATGATCATTTGGGATTTGTTTCTAAAAGAAACCTAGAAATAACCCAAATAATTTTTTAAAAGGGTTAACCAAATTATTGTACAGAACATGAAGTGCTATGTAGCAATCTCTATTGCAGCTATTTGAGCCTAAGCATTTAGCTTTACCTTAACCTAGCGAATAGCTCTTTTAAATTACACTGTAGTTCTTTTCTCCCACTCCTAAACAGTTTATATGACAGTGTTCATTGCTTGACCTACATTTCCATTTTTAATAAGCAAAAGTGCCTCAGCAAGACAACTCTAGGCATCAGAAGACAAGTTCTAATCCTGACTCAGCATCTCTTAGTTGTGTTTTTTGCACCGTGTTCCTCAATCTCTGTCTTCTCATCTGTTGTGAAGTTAATAACTCTCCTTTATCCAGTCGTTGTGAAGGTTCTCTGAAATAGTGCAGGTAAAGGGTGCTACAGACAGTCAATGTTGCTCACGTGTTACAACCTCCCCAACCAGGAAATGTCATATGCATCAGTTCACAAGGCATATTACATTGGACACGCTTCGTCTTGAATAGGGAACGTAAACCACACGAAGAGTTACTTTTTAAACTTAAATTAGCCATTGCCTGAATGCTTTAAAATGCTTTAAAAATATGCTTGGACACTTGCCTGTAGAAGTTTAGCAAGTCCGAGACAGATGGATGAATGGTAGTCTCTGAATATCCAATAGAGTATCGCTTCACCTCCTGACTGATTTACTATAGACCAGGCCTTCCATATTCCCGTTCCACCCCACCGGGCCTCCAGCCCTATTTTCAGTGGATCTGGGTGATGGAGAAAAAAGACAGAAGATGGATATGCAAACAAAATTAGAGGTCGGGGTTTACTTCCATCTCCCAAACCAGGAAAGTGCTGGCCTTCCACAGAAACTTTGTCTTCAAGAATGTGACTGAAATCAGTTTCCCTTGAGCAGTTGTTCCAGCAGAATTCTTCAGCAAGTTCCATTTCATTCTCCATGAGTGTGGAGTGAGTAATACTTTCAGAAAGCAAGGCCAAGCCAACAAGTACAAAAAATAGAATTTTGTTAAGTAAAATGGTGTTTTTTCCACATTTACCTTCTTCCTGATGCAACATAAGCAATTGATACATCTCTTATGCAAAATTTTTTAATAAATGTCGTCCCAAAATTTTCCTGGATATGCTGCAATAATTATAATAACTACAGTTTTAACATTTATTGTGGGATGATTGATTACTGAATATTAAACATGGGTCCTGGTGTTTTACATAAGTTAACTTATTTAATTCCCATAATAAACCTGTTAAGCAGATTCTAATATAGTTACATTTTACAAAGGAGAGAAATAAGACATGGACAGGTTTAGTAACTTACACAATTATATAACTAGTATCTGCAGAAGCCTGGATTCAAGCCGCAAGAATCCGGTCCAGCATATCCACTACTGACTTCTAGGCTATGGTGCTTTTGTGTAAATAACAGCCCATGTCAAATATGGCCATTTTAAAACTCACCTTTTCTGGATAGTACACAGGTTTGAAATCTGATGCACATTTTTACTTCCTAAAAATACAGTAGACATGCATTCACTAGAAAATAGAATTAGCCTGAATCGTATGAAAGTCTAATAAACGACTCTGCCTCATGTACTTTGAAAATGTAAAATAACAGTAATGTTTAAGGTCTGATTTATAGTAGCAGTTCCAGGACCTCAGCTTCAGCATGCACCCTTCCCAACTTTCCAGCAAATCTTAGACTTCTTGGAACAAAGTTGGCTGACTCAGAGGCCGATGTGGTCTGGTCAGGGAGGCTTACTGTGTAAAGCCTGAGGAGTATACTATAATCGGGAGTGCAGAACCTTCAGTCCACGGAACAGGGCATGCTTCACTCATGAGCTTTCAGGATTATTCAAACACCAACTTTTCACATAAGCTATGACAGACAATGCAGCCTGCTCACACACATCACCTCCGTGTGTCTCGGTCCAGTACGCTCTGCTTCTCTCTCTTCTGACCCCTCTCTGTCATCTCCCTACTCCCCACCAACTGCAGTTTAATGCCCACCTCCCACAAGACTTCCCTGACACTCAATAGGCTGGGCGACTATGGTATGATGAACTCTCCAGCATAGTTTATCATAGTGGTGTTAGGGTTTTTTGTGGGGGCAGGGTGGTCATTTCTGTTTGTTTGTTTGAGAAAAGTTACCATTATGTAGGCTGGGTTTGAACTCAGAACAATCCTCCTACCTCAGCCACCTGAGTGCTGGGATTACAGATGTGTGCCACCACACCTGGCTCATTATAATACATCTATTATATTTATTTTTTATTTATAATTATATATTATAATTTCATTTGTTTTACATAACTTTTATTATAATCTTGCTTATAAGCTTCATTTATTATCAAGTTTCCAAAAGTTAGTTCCCCAAAGGAGGGAATAGAATCTGTCTTTTCGACCTATATCTGTTCAGCCATCCAAAAATAATTATTGGAGAGCTGGAGATATAGCTCAGTGGCACAAGTGCCTGCCTGACAAGCGTAAGGTCCTGAGTTCAATTTCTGGTACCAAAAATAATTATTGCATTCTTATTAAATACTGTGTCCTATTATTTTAGAACCTGAGAACCGAATGATATGAAAAAATGGGGATATTCTCTTTTGTTAGGCCCTATTGATTTTATTTTAGTGGTATATATAGAATGAATGGATGAATCAATGAAATAATGAATGAATGAATGAATGAATGAAGAATTGTTAAGGTTAAAAAAACCTACAGTATAAGTAGCTCAGGCAGGTGACATGCAAAATGGGCGTGGGAGTGAGGATTGCTGTTTTGCTAAGGATAGCACGAAGATCTCTGTTAGAAGATGAGATTTGAAAAGAGACATAAAGGAATGGTGAATAACCTTGGAGACATCCAAGAGAGTGATTTTCAGACAAAAGGAACATTAAACACATGACATCCTAGCAGGAAAGCACTTCTGTTAGTCCAGGAAGAGCAAGGAGGGTTAGTTTTGAGGATTGCTCAATACAACCTTGATAAATGAAGGGAGTAATGAATGTATCCTCACAGGAAGTACTCTTGAGAAAAAAATAAAATTATTTTAATTTTACCTTTTCTCTCCACTGATAGAAATGCAAGCAAAGAATGAAATGATAGAAAATAAGAGAAGGAGGTAGGGAGGGCCTGGACAATACATAATTAATTAAGGACTGACTGCAAGACTTGTGCCTTCACAATTGAGCATCTACAGAAAAGACTACTTTGGTATGTTCAAGTGTGAGCAACAGAATGCCAATTCATTTTAAAACCATTTTACATGTCACTCACTAAGGTCCAATCCTAATTGCTGGACTATGGTATTCACCTTTGAAAAATTGTACTTCATATGTATAACACCAAGCATTTATATATTAACTAGAGTTATATGTTGCTAATGGACTTTTTTACTCTTCACATTTCTTATCATTTAAAAATGCATTAGTTACCATGGAAATGATATCACTGGGTACGAGCAATTGCTGGTGACGTGCACAGTGAAATACGAAATCAATTACTACGATGGCTGTGTGATTTATGACAGTTACTTAGAAAGAGTTTTACTGATCTCATGTGGAATAAGTATTATAGAGTAAAGAGAATGTGTGGTCACCCATCAGAGTTTTCTTCTCCCTCAATCTCAGGTAAGTTCTGTCACCAACCACCCTCATAAAGTTCGTGCACTCATTTGGGTACATTCTGCCATGGAAATCATCTTTTAAATGGTTCATCATTTCAGTTACACTGAAAGAAGAAAATTAATGAAATTCAGGGACCCACAGCCTCTGCACTACTTTTCCATTCCAAAGTCCTTGTCTCCTTGTGGCTGCCCCTTGCGCCTGCCCAGTAACTGTGTGGAATGAGTTTGTCTTGATTCAAGAGAAGCCACCAGGTAGACAGCTACTCAGGTGGTGAGGTTTTAGCACAAGAAGAAAGCCCATCCTTAAGGACATCGCCGCTCACCCTTGATCTTTTCCACATGAAATTCTACTACTTATTCCTACAAATTCACCATCATCTTTCCTAGAACACACCATTTAAACTGCAGACCTAACTTGCACAATTTGAGACTAGAGAGCATCTCAGAGTTTCTCATATTTTCAGGCTAAGGAAACTCAAAGCCTTCCGTCAGGAAGTAGCTTTCTAGAGTTAAATCTCAGGAGAAGGAAGGACTAGAGTTGAGTTCCTTAGCACTAAAATTAAGTACAATTTTACATATTAGAGTCTTTAAGGGACCTGAATTATATCACTGACTTGATTGTATCAGGATTCAGCTAGAATAACATCTTCAAATGGGCAAAGAAAGCTAACAAAAGCTGTTAATCGTCCAAATCAGTGTTCTCGAAAAAGTTGTTGCCTGACTGCATCTGACCTTCCTCCACTCCTTCCTCCTTTCTGCCCAACACCCTCCCACAAAGGTCAGACCCAGTCCCAAGATGGCTGAGTAGGTTTAAACCAAACAGAACATTCCATTTTGCTAGATCTTGTTGATTCAAAGTGTCACATGACTGTGGTGCTTATGTATTTCCTCTTCTTCCTTGGGGAGTTTCCCTGGATAAACACAGAGCCTACAACTGCAGCTCTGCCCTTATTTACAGCATTGAATGAACAAAATGTATGGAAGAAAGTAGAGCAAAGGAAGACAGGGCAGGGAGGGGGTATAGCTCAGCAGCACAGCGTCTGCCTGGCAAGCTCAAGGTCTTGAGTTCAATTCTCAGTCCAAAAATAAGACAAGTCAGGTATCTAGACTTTTAAACATGCATGCACACACACAGAGACACACACGCACACACTACAGTGCCTATGTCCTGAAATTGTTTTCAGATGGACAGCAGGTGTCTATTTAAAAGACTTAACAAGACCACTAGCCTTCATACATTTTCATCATGAATCAAAATCTAGTCTTCCACCTTTTTTCACTGTGTCCTTAAATTACTAATTTTATCTTGAAGTTTTGGTAGAAAAGCAATTCTTCTTGATGTCTCCAGGAGCCCACAAATCTTTCTGTCACTCTATATCTATTATAATTTTATTTTGTTTTATGATCATTTAGAAAGGGAATATTCTGAAGTAGATTTTTAGCCATAAAAGTTCCCTTTGCCAATGATATGCTTATCCTTTAAAAAATTTCAACAAAATACAAGCATTCTGCATATTTTAAGAAAACTATTTCGAATTAGCAGGGATTCATTTCTACCTGTACATGGAGAAAAATTAAAATGAACATGCCCATCATTTCTTCTGTTTTTAGTCAACTGTGAACAATTGTTGGACATGATTGATATTTGATGTTGATTTTAAAATAAATAATGACTTCATTTTAAAGTTCAGCACAGAAGGATTTTCACTGTCACTTCCCAGAGAACACATGAGCCACAATTACAGGTAGGATACACTGGATTCAGCTGCACTAACAAGCAGTGACTCAGGAGAAAAAACCAAGTTTATTTTTCTTCAGCCTATACGTCAGCTGTGAACCACGGGGACCTGCTCTGGGCTAGTCTAACTCAGCACCCTGGCTAATCAAACATCACCACTGGGGCTGTTCCAGTCACTTTGGGGAAGGGTAAATGTGTGTGAAAACTCATCCATTGCCCCGAGCAGTTTCATCTTAGAAAACTTGGCTTGCATTTTATTGACTAAAGCAAGGCTAATGGCAGCTCCATGGGGGCAGAGAAGTGCAATCCCAAAATACACTGAAGGAAAAGTCAGAAATAACTGGGAAGAAGTCAGAAATAACTGGAATTTCTGACTACCAGCAGACATGCATTCCTACACTGTCCTACCACAAATCTGTAAGCTTTCCTCCTGGGCAATCTCGCCGTCCCTCCCCACACCACCTACAGAAGAAAAGCCCTTCCTCCTGATGAGACTGACCCTTTCTCCTCTGCGCCTATCCCCTCAAGAGCAGCTCCAAAAATCATCCCCGCTCTCCTTCGTCTGGTACTCTAAGTACTCACCCACCCGTTCTCATAGAAGTCATGTTTGTTTCTCTCACCCTAAATTCACTTATCACGTTCCCTTTTCCAACTCTTCCTGAATATTTTTTTTTCATCTGGCCTTCACAGTCACACTTTTGAGAAGGGGAGAAACATCCTAAGGCGTTCTTCTCACCTCCCACCTCTACCTTCACCGCGTCTCTCTACCTTCGCCGCTTTCGCTGACATCACCAGGGATCTCTCTGTGGCTAACTCTCATACGCACAATTTTGCTCTCACGTCCTTACCTCTCAGAAGGACTGTCCAGTCCCTCTGACTCTTTAAAATGCTCTTTCACTTGGCTTCTCTACTACTACTTCCTTGAATTCCGTCTGCTCCGTGAGGTTCTCCAGGCATTTTGAGTGAACCTGACGACCTGGTTGTTCAGTGGTGGTGTTCTCAGGCGCCTCCTCTCCTTCCTGTTTTCTTCTCACCCACATTTGTCTCATCCAACATGATGAGCTCATGCATTTCTGTAATTTCAACCATCGTCATACATCATCATCTGATGATGCTTCCCCAGTCTGACTGCAAAGATCTAGGACAGTTCCGCTCATGCTACCTAAGATAAAATGCTTTTAGTCTTTGCCTGGGTCTGCTTGGTAACTACTCTCTAATTCCCAGATTCAGAGAGGGAAGAAAAGTGTTTTCTTTGAAGCCAAAATTGAAAAAAAAAAATAAAATCTGATGCATGCATTGAACTGAACTATAATAACATAAACACTAACTTATGTGTTTGTTTGTTTCACATCTCTTGTCCCCTGACCTTTGGGTTGGAAAAAAGCGCTTGCTTCTTGGTTCTATTGGTTCTCAACAAATAGTTGCTACCTAAGGTTGAAATTGCACTTGACACTTTCACCTAAGGGTCACTATTCTCCAGCATTCTTTCTAGAGGGAATGTATAATACTTGATTACACGTACATGCACAGGAATGCAGTATCTAGGGATGCCCCATCTCTAAGCAGAAAAATAGGTTACTGCACAACTCAGAAAATCACATGCCATAAGTACCAATATGAAAGACTAAGAAAAAAAAGAGAAAAACACTAGATTGTGCTGTATTAACAAGAAACCCTATAATATCAGTGACTTAGAAAACTCAGATTTATTATTTGCTCAAGCTACATTTCTGCTGGCACTCCTCATTAACAGAAGGGGCATGAAAAGTGTTAGGAAAGGAACTGTGTCCTCTAAAGTTCATATGTTAAAGGCCTCACTTCCAATGCTATGTAGAAACAGAGACTTGAGGAGATCATGAAGGTTAAAGGAAATCACGAGGGTGGAGCCAGTATCCTTCCAAGAAGAGGTAGAGGCAGGAGTGGTGGCACATTCCTGTCACTCAGCATTCTGGGAAGCAAAGGAAAAAGAATCCCAAACTGAAGCCTAGTCTCAAAATGTAAAAGAGGGCCCAGGATGAGCTCAGCACAAAGACCCTGAGCTCTGTCTCCAACACCACACACACACACACACACACACACACACACACAGTAGAGAAAGTGTGCTCAATTAATGAGAAAAGACTATTAAGGACATAGCAAGAAAGTGGCCATCAGAAAACCAAAGAGAAAGTCCTCAGAACAGCCAAACCTACAGGCACCTGGACCTTGACCTTCTAGCCTCGGGAACCATGAGAAAATAAAGGGCTACTGTTTAAGTCATTCAGTGGTGTTATTTCATTAGGGCAGCCCTAGAATGTTAATGCTAGAAGTCAAAAATAAGGAATCACTGGTGCCAATAAACTTCCCCATGGAGGGTGATGCCCTTCTCCTATGAAATTGCAAGGACCAATCAGAGGTCAGTTTCCATCCACCACCAACTGCCAGAAACGTACTGAAGGGCACAGAAGATGATTTCCCTCTTCAGATGGGACCCAAGCCCTCTACAGAGTCCCTCCTCCCAGTAGACAGTCTACTCCTGAGTGCTTGAGTGAGAGGTTGAAGAGAAGGTGCACAGGACCTAGCAGGTCAGGAGTAGGGCCTTAGGCATGGAGAAACAGACTTTTTTCTCCCTAAGGGCTTTGAAATATTACACTTCCTCAGTAAGAGTTTGACCTGTAAGGACACCCTGCTCCTGATCTCCTGTTTTTCAAGTGTACCCTAACTGCTCCAGCTCTGCCCTGAGGCACACACTGCAGGTGTGCACCTGGAGGCAAATCCTTACCTTCTCACCCATCTTTTCCAACTCTGGATTAACGAGTTACTTTTTCCGTACTAGAGTTAGCTAATCACAATCTTAATTCAGGGCCAAAAACTTAATTCTGTCCTCTAAAAAGCAATCAGTTATAAGGTCCTAAGTGTTTTGTCACGGCATCTGAGCAAAAGTATAACTTTAATTTTTGTATATTTATATACAAGGCAGAAGCAGAAATATGGTTGTAATGATGTTATAAAGCAGAACAACTCTACTGATACATGCTTAATAAGGTTGGCTATATTGAACAACGGGAAAAAATACTGTGACAGATCATTTTGTAAATCCTGTGGTAGACTGGCAATGAGTTTATTATCATTTATATTAATGAAAATGAAATCCACAGGTGATTTCCACCCCTTGGTTAGGCGGAACAAGAATCCAATCTAAATTCTGTCTGCATGAAGCCCTGTGACCACCGCAGTTATCGTGGAAATTCTTGAGCAGCAGCTCCCATCTGACCTCAGTGAAGTCTCCAGTTAGCTCAGAAGGTATCGCTGCCTCCCAAAGCAGACCCAGGAGTTTCCTGGAGCAAAGAAGCTATAGTTTTGATGAAACAGCAGCTTTGGGGATGGGTCAGCAGAGAAAGCACAAGTTGCGCTATTAAAATACAACAGTTATCACCAAGCTGCCATGGGCACATCTACCCTTGCGGAAGTCATCCAAGAATTGCTTCCAATCCCCATGGTCTCTGCTTCCTTCATTCCTCGTGCTTTTTATCCGCCTTCCATCTTGGGCACATGACAACATCACTAAGCGCCTATTCTGTAGCCTGTTTCCTTGCCCTTTACAGACTTCCTGTTCTGACAGGTTGTGTGATGTGTCCTCTCAACCTTCATGACTGAGTCAGTCAACTGCCCAACCACTCACAGTGCAGCTGCTCTGTCCCCAGGTGTCTCCCAGTGTGACTTTCCACAGGGGCTTCATTCACCGCACTGTCCTGGGCAGCAGTTGTTCATCCCCATGCCTCTTTCCAACTCAGTTCTTCTTCCTCTAGGTGACAGGGAAAGAGGATGCTTGTTTAATTTATTTCTTCTGATTTCCACTCATGGCACTCTGCCCAAAGAAGGGGTGGTTTCAGACATCTTTGTCTTCAGCTGTCATCATAATATTTCCGGTTCACTCCCCCCACCCAGTGTCAACAAAGACCGCACAGCAGCACCTTCAAGAAGGTCCCTACTCTGGCCAAAATGCTTAGCCATATCTGCCCTGAGTCCTGTCAGTAAAATTAGCCTAAGCTTGGATTTCCTTTTGAACTCTGCTTCCTTGTGGCTTCCTATTTCTCTAAAGGTTTTCTAAACTCTCTTGTGCTTAAACGCATGTTGTAATCATTATAAGTCATTAAATCAAAGCAAAACAAACCAAGAGTTTGGGAGTATTGCTTTGTAGATCCCCAGAGGAAATGCCAAAATCAGAGTCTTCAGACTGGCCCTGTGGAAAAGATCACACGTATGGAAACAAGTGTACACTTCTAGCCCACCGCACAGACAAAATCTATAATATCTCTTCTCTCTGCTGCCATGGCTCCCAACAGGTACCTCCCTGGTGATGCGTCTGCTTCCAGGCTTTGCCCAACACAGGAGAGGTCTCTGTCCCTTCAATGGGTGACCCTCACTAAAGATTGGCTATCATGGCGCCTCATATGCTCAGACAACTCTCTCCCCCCCCATGCATCCAGATGAGTCATTATGAACAAATAACATAGGTCTTCCAGATTCTGAGTTTCTGCCATGAAGGTCAATTCCAAACTCACTGTTCTCTCCCTATACAAAGCTTCTTTTCTCAGTCATGTGCAAATAACTTGTCTATGGTCACTCTGAGTGAAGGAAAAGAAAAGAAAGAGGAAAGAAAGAACACTTTGATAGCAAATCTGAAACCAAGCAGTATAGAGTTTGAGTTGCATCTGTATTTGCAAAAACTGAGTGTGTGATTTGCGCACTGTGTGATTCCGAAAGCCAGCTTCTTCCCAGCATCCTGCTGCCATGCACCCCATAGCAACGGGGCACTTAAATAAGAAAGAAAGGAGGCAAATGGCATGGGGTGGGAGGCTGCTGCGCTAGTGAAGAGTTCTGTGATCCCTACGTGGCTGCTCCAGTCTCACACCCCCAGTGCCTCAGTGAGCTTTCCCTTTAGTGACACAACGTAACTTGAGACATCAAAAAGGTCTCTCTCCCTTTTCTGTGACAGCACCTGAAATGGGATCTTTCATCTTTTTTTCCATAAAATAAAGGATTTGTAGTCCTCAAGAATTCCTATTCAAAGTAGAATTGCTACCTGATCTCTGAGTGTAGTTACTGACAGCAGACAAAAACATGTAGTAAGGGTATTAATTCTGGCAAGGTGGATGAGCAAAAGCAGCAGGCGGAAAATCCCAAGCCACTAAGATAGCCAGTCCAGGAAGAAGAGTCAAGGAGATGAGTACCCCATTGGTTAAACCAAAGGCGGACATCTGCACATGTCAGACTGGAGGAGGAGCAGAAATGGAAAAGTATACGGCTCCCTAACCCATCTGAGCCAAGGGCAGCCGCACCTAAGCTGGCTGGGAAAGAGGAACTGTTGGAGACCACTTTGTAGTGGCTCTGAGGTGGATTTAATACTAACCAACTAACTTTCATGTTTACTTGTGAGCTGTCTGAAGCTTAGGCACCTTGTCTACAGGTGGGCAGTGGACTCATAGTAACTAAACCTCTGTGAGTACTTGGTCACTCTGAGGCCTGTGTTGATCTGTAAAGCTGTGACTCATCAAAGGACAAGATAAGGCCACAGCTGAGGATGTTGGGCTCCAACCCCAATTAACTGCAAGGAGACTGTAGCTGCAGGACCCACACTCCTACAATGAATACCAACCTAAAGATAAGGTAGTTCTCCTGACTGACATAATTTACTACTTGGGAAAATTCTCCCAAGGGCCTGTGAGATTCCCTCGTTTTCTTGAGTATCCTCCATCTTTGTTTGTAAACCAGTAAATACAGGCTGCCTCAGAGAGTATCGAAGCTGTAAGAGAGCTAGCCACTCCTGGAGCCCTGAAATCATTTCAATTGTCTCACTTATTTAAGCCTTCACCATCCATGCACTTGGGCTGATCAGGCCTGCAGTAACTAAGGGTTATTTAGCCCAATAGAGAACAAATGCTGGAAAACAGGTTAAAGGGAAAAGAAACTGTCCAAAACAGTATCCTGAGCTTATTTCTATTATAGAACATATACCATTCGGTCAAAAGTCCCCGACTGCTTGCCTATCACCTCCTTTAGATCATGAGTTTCAAAAGACAGGCACTTTATTTCTGTTTCACTTTTGTAGGACCAGAGCTCATACATAGTTCAACATACAGCAAAGGCTTGCTCATGTTTGATGGATGAATGAATCAGATCAGTTTCTTTTCTATTTTCTCTCTTTATTTCATTTTAAAGTTTAAAAAACTAACAAAACAACAACTAAGACAAAATCAAAACAAGACAGAAAAAAAAAAAACGATACATGACCTCGAAACAAAATGATAGGAATTAACAATGGTTGCTACATTATATACTGTTCTCTTCAGCCAAGTTACTCAGTCCAGCAGACGTAAGAATGTAAGATTGATCAAACAATCAAAGATGGTAATAAGTAATAAAAAACCATTGGAAATGAGGCAGAGCTTCACCATACAAGATGGTGAGAGTTCCACAATGGTTCTTATACTGCATATTGTTGTTTTCAGATCAGTTATTCTGACTACCAGATTCAAAATTGGTCAAGAAAAAAGAAAATTTTAAGCATTGACTGTTCCTTTCAATAAGCCACAGACATCAGCAATACACCTACCCAGCTTTCCTTGTACACACATATACATTTTGTTTTTCATTTTAAAGAGAAAAAAACAAAATAACAAAAACAAATACATAAATGAAACAGAATAGAGAACATGTATAAAATCCTTACTAAGAGGAGATGAATGTTCTTCATTCATGATGGCATTTCAAAACTGTGTATCCAGAATTCTTAGAGGTATGAAGACCCTTGAAAAATATAAATTGTGTCATATACAGATGTCCAAAGATCTTCACTAGTAACTGTGATGTCTTAGTTACTTTTCTCATTGCTAGGACTAAGTACTGAACACCTAAATTAAAATAGGAAAGGTTTATTTCTGCTTACATTTTGTAGAGAGTTCAGTCCATAGTTGGATGGCACCAAAGAATGGTGGCATGGCAGAGGGGCATTGCAGAGGAGAAACAGTCCGTGGCAAGCAGGCAGGAGACCACAAAGCAGCAAGCAGCAGCAGCAGTAAGCCTGCCTTCTTTCCATCTCTCTTTATATTCTGTCCAGGTTGTGAGTGTATTAGTTGGTGCCAGCCAAACCCAGAGTGTGGCTTCCACTATCCACGCCCTTAATTCCAGTATCGCACCCTTAGTGCACATTCATATACCCCAATCCAGCCAGCATTGCATCTCCCCACGTATGACCATATGAAGCTTTGCGAGGACGTCTAGATACAAGACATAATACCTGGCAAACAGGTTCAACATCTAACAGATACCACTAGTTGGGCTATGGAAGTATTTATTTTCAGGAGCCTGTACTTAAGCATGCTTCTTGAGATATTCTATTTGTAACAGAAACTAGTTAAATCAATCTCTACTAAAACTTCTATTACATTACACTTCAATATATGTGTGACAGATTTAAAGGAAATATAGCTAATAATTCCAAAATAGTTCCCCTAGAACTATTATATAGTTTAAGTTAATTTAATTTCCTGTTTATGTATCTGAGGAAAATGTATGAGCTTTTTGCCTAAGCTTCTCTTTCCTGATTATCAAAATATTCAAGCTGAATTATTTTTAAGGCAGGATTTAGCATTCAATCAAATATTAAGGAGAATGTGTTCCTTCCCAGTGGTTTAATAATAATTCTTACATTACCAACCCTGAATATTCATGGTATGCAAATGAATTCTATAGATTTCATCACTGTCAGCTGTTGCCACAGCAGAACATGAGGGCAATTAGTCTTAATAGATTCAAGATTTCAGCAAATACCAAACTGTCTCTCTTGACTATCAATAATACAACTTTTGAGGAATATAATACTGAGACATGGGAGGCTGTCCTTTGGAAACACAGACCTAACTGCTTAAAAGTGCACTATCACTTGCCTGAAGTCTTGCTTCAACTATGTCTGCACTGCATAAAGACAACTGATCTATTCAGTGGAAGAATCAAATCAGTCCAGCACGTACTAATCATGCTTTACCCTCACTGCCATTAGGGAGGTGACTGTGGTCTAGTCACTTAGTATCTCTAGGATTCCATTTCCTCATGTGAAAAATGAGGAATATGGAGAACGTTAAGGCCCAAAACCTTTTTCCGTAACAGGACGGATAAGGCTATTAGGTTCTAGATGGTCTCAGTTCCAGCTACTTAGTTCTTCCATTTTAATACAAACAGCCAGAGATAATGTGAAAATGAATGAGCGTGTCTGTGTTGTCATAAAACATTATCGCATAAACAGGCAGGTGGCAGGACAGAGTTGGCTGTGTGGAGAAGGTTGCTGACCCGTCTCAAATCTTTTTTCAAATCTGTGATTCTGTATGTTAGATACATAAAAAGCACTTGAAGATGACAAGAAATAATACATCAATTCCTCAATTACCTATAATGAAAGGGACATAGAAATGCCCCACTCTGGAGTAATTCTGCTGAAACACTTCATAATGATTCCCATTAAACCAAGTTGGTAACAGATTAACAAAGGTTATTCAGTTCTGGCCAGCTGGCATGCATCTTGTTGGTGGCCCCAACATACATAAATGCTATAAATCTCCTCAATTCTGGATGAGAGGAACATACAATCATTAAATTCTAAGAATGACAAGGTTTCACTCCAGATCTTGTTGCTTTTGAGAGCACTGAAGAAATTGATCTGTACTAATAATACCATCTGACACTGCAGCTTCAGGTTTAAAGAAAAGGGAGAAACATTTTGCATTCCTGTGTAGACTTCCTATTTCATTGAGCAGCTAAGATAAAGAAAATTGAAAAAACAAAGTTCCTGTGTTACTCTGTGGGAAGATCTTTGGAGTTCTACAACCTCATTCTGTCTCACTGTCAAGAAATATGTATATAAAAACTTGTACAGAGAAGCCACAGCTAGAGAATGCTAATCTCCAGGCACTTAGGGAATTAGTGGTTGCTGTAAAATAAATTGTTATATTCAAAACAAGTTTAAAATGTTCATGGCGTATTACAACTGCCCCTAATAAATGCATTCACAGGGGAATAAAAAAATGGAGGAGTCACTCGGTTTATAGCAGGGTTTTCAATCTCAGCACTAGTGATGTTGGGCCAGGTAACTAATGTAAGGAGCCTATATGCATTGCTGAATATTGAGGTGCAGTAGCCCTAATTCCCCTTCCTTTTTCCTCAGTCCTAAAAAATATGTCTCCAGACCTTGTCAGGGCATGGAGAAGGCAAATTATATAAAGCAGAGAACCTCTAAATTATAGAAATTTAGGCTACTGAATCGGCCCTAAATCATTATTCATGACTTTAGAGTCAGCTACTACTCCAAACAGACTTTTGCACATATTTCATTATAAAGATTTCCCAGGTCCCTTCCAACTAATTTCAGCTAATCATTCAAACAACAAGAAGAAAAGTAGAGGGATTGTTTTGTGGAGAAAGAAGATTATCTTAACTTTCTTTGTCCTAAGTAGTTTTTAACCCTTTCCCAGTGACCATGTCATGACTTGTAAATCTTATAGACAAGAAAATCAAAACTGACTCGTTAATAATATACCTCACTTCACTCTCAAAGCACTGTCTGTCATTTTTTGTCCCCGATATTAACAAAAAGATCTAGAGCCTTAGGTGATAGTCTCAGCTCAGTGGCCCAGGACTGAGTCAGTCTGCGTGGGCTGCAGCTCTTAAATTCCTCGTCTCAACCTGTCATTCCAAGACCCAGGTCTGTCTTTAGTCACACTCTACATAACCCCTTCCTACCTTCCTTAAAGGGTTTTCATCAAGAGTACTTTTTCTAGATCCTACTGTTGGGTCCCTACTACCTCCTACCCACTTCCCAGTGAGCTATACCTTATTTGTTGACTTTACTGGGTTATTTACTGCTGATATCTTTCCCATGTTCCTTGCTGGTAAAACCAAGGTTCTATCCCATTTCTGTATTCCATTTATTCCTGTCTTACAGGGTTTCAGGTTTGCATTCTGATCCTAAAATCTACCATGTACTTAATACATTTGAAAGGAAGAGTAATCCTGGAGGCAAAAGGGAGAAGCAGTGGTTACATCACGGGCATCCTTCCTTGAAAAGCTTCCTAGTGTAACCTGACAGCCAGAACTCTGATTATGAAAAAGAAATATAATCACAGAATATGCTGTTATATTATGTTACTCTGATATGAGACTTTCCAGCATTCTGATCCATGCAAATATTTCTGCTGTTCTCTAATATTTTAGGCAGAGCGAGCAAAACGAGAAAGACATTAAAGATGTGCTGAGAGATAGCTAATATGATCCATGACTGGTTTATCTCCTCAGAGAAGAAGAAGACAGAGAGGAAGCAGAAGAGAAAATGAGGAAAGAATAGAGACAATATCAAGTTTAAACTAAACATGACAAGACAAAAAAATTAAATATGAGATAAATTTTGAATCTTGTGCAAAACTGTGTCTGACTTTGAGAATAATATTCATACTTAATTGCAAATATGAGCATGTATATTCATATACTCTGTCAATTGTCATATACTCAGGAAAAGTTTACTTATGTATAAAATTAACGAGGACATTTTTATTTAAGCAGAATACTGAGATGAGGTCAAGGAGCAAGTGTGTTTGCTTGGCTTGTGCTGCATATAATAAGCACCAGTGAAACATACATCAAGATTTCAAACTTGATCCAACATTCCTTCACCCTAAAAAACTGTCTGACTGTTGGATGGAGGCACGCCCCCAAAAGTGGATGTAGCAACCCACCACTGTTTTTCCATTCTCAGTGCAGCAGCTATCTGCCTTCAGTCTCAGTCCAGCCGGCAGAGACTTTTCAGCTTTCCTAACGCTGGGACGAAATATCTGACATCCACAAAGTAAGGTAGAAAACGGTTATTTTTGGCTCGTGGCTTCAGAAGGCCCAGTCCCGGGTTGGAAGGCTACAAGGCAGAAACATCAGAAACATCCCACAGAGGGTACGGGAGAGGAACACTGCCTACAGACTATTACCCAACAACATCTTCTCTGCCCAAGCCCTCTTCCTAAGAGCACATTTCTAAGGCGCTCATCAGTGGGTTAACTGCCATGGTCCAGTACCTTCACAAAACTCTGCCTTTGAACTCATGAGTCTTTAAGTGATCATTTTAGATTGAACCAGAACAGATGTTAGAAGGAAAATTATGGAAAGTAGAGAAATATCAGGTGTTATATTGTCTGATATTAAAGACAAGAGCAACCATGGCCTACTAAGTCAACTCCTGCAAAAAAGGAACATGTAGCCCATTGGGTGTCATCTGAAACTATAGAGTGTTAGTCCATTTCCTTCCTAATCCATGTTCCATTGGTTCTATATTAATTATAAGACCTCGGACAATCTTCTTAATCTCAAAACCTTATTTAATTCCTTGTAAAATGGCATTCCTAATATTATTCCACAGATTTTAAAATAGAGATTAGGCAAAAGAATGTATTCCCATGATGAGGGAGAAATGGGGACTTATTCTTTTAGGGGTACATAATTCTCATTTTGCAAGATGAAAATGTCCTGGTGCTTTGTTACCCAACAATGAAGATACTCATCACTGCTGAGCTACACACTTAAAAGGCATAAGGTATCATATTTTATGTTCTGTGCTTTCTATGCCAGTTTTTAATAATATACGGCAAGAGTGAATGAACAAAAAATAGCAGTATGCATAGACACAAACACAGACATATGCACACACACACACACACACACACACACACACACACACGAGAATGTGTCCAGCACTATCATAGTGATTGGTTCATCAGACGCATTCAAATACCTATGAGGTTTTCTCTCTTTCATGTTTCAGTTTCCAATCTCTTGACTTCTGCCTCACCTTCATGAATTTCTACTTTATCTTTCTCTGAACACTTTAGGGACTTAACCACATTCTGTCCAGTTCTGCTCTTTAACCGTTTCATATAGTCATGTTTTAATCTTGCCAAACTACAGTACCTTATACCTCTTTTATGTTTCCCTGCATGTTCAAAGCACTAACTCTTCCCTGGGATTCTACTTCAAGTGAAACAACCTCCTCGACCCAAGGTGCTGCAGGTGCCGCTGTGGCTTCTTGGGCCCTGCTCCACATTACCAACCAACATTTACTTACTGATCTGTTACTGCACATAAAAACTTCTACAAGACAGACAGGGCAGTGAATTAAAGAGCAAAATAAAAGGAAGATAATAGGAAGCTGGGAGAACGAATTTTTGCAAGAAGGAAGGGAACCAAAGTATGGAGGGATGGAGGTCGGAGGGGAGGGGAAGAGAAAGGGATAATAAAAGAATTGAGGTGTGTTATGCTCATGTGCCGATTCCGATGATGGCGGTAACCATTATGACTCAAATGTGTACTAATAAAAGCACGTAAAGAAGGAGATATATGAGAATGACTGTTCTCCAAATGCATACAACATATTTGCACAAACTTACCACAAAGAGGTTAGTAAAACCACAAGGAAAAGAAGGTCAAGAGCTCTTTCAGTGTTACAGGGAAGACAGGTGTTCAGAAGCCCATGGGTACTTCAGAGAAATTAAACAAGACAGCAGCGTTAGAAAAGCACTAGCACTAAGCATATTTTCCTTAGCACTGAAATGTTCTTTCAGAGGAAAAAATATATCTGTCTCGTAACCCTAACTTTAAAATATGATGATTATATATTTTCTCATGAAAGTGCTAACAACACTTCAGGCACTTTAATAGATTCCACATAGGCAAAAAAAAAAAAAAAAATACCCCTATTTAGCAGCAGTTTTATTTTTTTTAAAGAGAAAAAATAAAAATAATAAAATAGATTCAAAACATGTTAGTAGGAGAGTTACAGTAAGTAATACATTGCATTTTGTGGTCTTCATACTAGTTGTTCAGTGTGTAAGATACAGACATGTACTTTGTCCACACAACATTAGCACAAACCTTTCTTTCCAATTAACTAAAACAAACTAGCTGTGTAACTATCTTAACTATCTTGTGTATAGATGTATTTTTTCTTTCCTTTCTTCCTTTCCCCTTTCCCCATCACAATTTGTCTTTTCTTTTGAATAGTTTCTTCCCAATTCACAATATCTTTTGTACATTTTAGATCTTACATACTCTTTAATTTCTTACACTAGTGAGACAGTATGATGTTTATATATTTGGGTCTCATTTATTTCACTTATGAGTGTGGTCTCAAATTGTATCCATTTACCAACAAGAGCCTCCAGTTTATCCTTCTTTGAGGCTGGGTAATACTCCATTGTATTAAAAAACCACATCATTTTTATAATTCTGGGTGGATGCAGAGCTAGCAAGTGTTCAATTTGAATCCACCTGTCTGGTTCCAAAGTACAGATTCTTCCCATTACACAAGCTGTTCATTCATAAAACACTTATTGATCATCTCTATTATAAGCAAGTATAAACATTTCTTTTTTATGTGGTTCTCAGTCTGATGATGGGGCAGTTTTATAACATCCAATTCCACCAAAATTCAGTGAATCCAGGAATCAATATTTGTACCAGAAATTATGCCTCGCACGTGAAGGGAATACAACATATCCTTGGGAATTCTGAGTTTCTTACAATTCTCTATCAAGTATTAAGGACTAAAACGAGCGGTAGCAGCGCACATGAGCATACGCACAAAGCAGACGCTCTTGTTGGCCCCGCTAAACAAATAAGAGAGCTGAGGCACAGAGAGGGGGATGACCTTCACCGCTCAGAGTCTGTAAGTAACGGTAGAGCCAGCAGAAGAGCATGCTCTCTTTGTCTTTGGACTAAGCTGCATAAGTGTAGAAGCTTATTGCAAAAAGAAATGGACTGAATAAGTCCATTTTCTTGCAATAGGAAAATTCAGAATAAGGCACAAGGCAGAAAATGCCGTTGTAGAAGATAATATAAAAATCCAATTTGACTGAAGCAGGAAATCATAGGAAGAAAAACTGGACAATTAGAGGTCAGGCCACAAAAGTCCTGTACCAGGGTAAGGATTCTAGAGAGCATTCGTGAGCACTTGAATGTGCACATTGAAAACTGCTCACCCAGCTACCTGCGCAGGATGAGCTGGACAGGTAGAGCTAGAAGGGAATCCGCTAAGAGCAGCTCCAGTAACGCAGCCAGCAGGGAGAAGATGCGAACCCAAGTGTGAGTAGAGAGGGTGACGGAAAGGTTGGAACAAGAACGTGTCTGGGTGACAAAACCAGTAGAACTTGGCGCTAAACTTGCTGCATTTACCTTTCTGCTTGTCGGGCTTTGCAGTTTCCAATACTTTACCCAGGAAAAGGAAAAACATAAATATGTGTACCTGTCCTTTCAGAAGTGACTCGGCATGATGCCAACTGGACAAGCACTAAAAATGGGCAGCAGAATTCCTACCCAGGAAGGACAGGAAGCCTTCTACAGTACACAATCCGGCCACAGCACAGTCTACAAGTGTGACAAAGACTGTGTGACTGTGAAAGAAACAGGTCCCCAAACAGTGAGGTTCCAAGGCAGGCATCCTGCTCCTTCACAGGGGAAGCCAGAGTAGGTTTTGGAAAGATGATCCAAATTCAATGTGAAGAAATAAGCAGGTACTTGCCAGGGGCCCTGAATTACCTAGCCCGGATGTTTCTTTGGCGCAGAGTGTCAGGAATCCACAGGACAAACAGTTTTGATGAGGTATGCAGAGGACGTGAGGGACACCCAAAGGAATCAAAGTAGTACAGGAGTTGGTAGCTGCTACTTCTAGCAGAAGAGAGAAACCGTGGTCACAGAAGAATGAAGGTAGGAGACAAGATAGTGATCTGCAGTAAAATTACAGGACACGCTGTGATTTGAAAGCGCCACGGCAGTCACACCGTCACGCTCCATCCAGCCCTGCCTTGGGCACAGAGTTGGTTCTCAGAACCGCTAGGCAAGTGTGCAAGTCCACTCATTCTGTCCCAGGCGTTAGCATTTCTTGTAACTGTAGGGTGTCATCTGGGACTCACAGCTAGGAGTCTGTGCATAAGGAAGCTCCTACCGCTGTTCTAAAGGATTTTAAATTTCCTCAAAATAAGTTACATTTACAAGCCTCACTGCTTCAGTCACCAATATTGGTCTCTGTGAGTAAAGTGCCTTTTTTGATGAGTTTTTTTTCCTAAATGCAATGTCCAATGGCAAAAGGACAGTAATATTTATTATTATAGTATCATACCTTAAAGGACAGTAATACTTATATTATATCATACTTACAAAAAACACCTTTATTTAACCTCTTTAATATACACCATCTACAAAAATAATTTCTAAAATTTCAAATGTATTTCTGAAAATGGCTCTTTTCTTACTTCTAAATTCAGATTTCTACTCTTGTCTTTAACAATGAAATGTGTAAAAGGCAAAATCAGTTACTAGACTTGATCAGAGACTTACTAGATGGTCAGAGCATTACCATACCTTCCTCCAAACAGCACACCAAGCTTTAAACCCAGTTCTTTCGTTCTAGATACTCTCAATATTCTTTATGGGGAGGCTAAGGATATTTTTCCTTAAGGCAAGTAAGACTATTTAGCTGAAAATGTTTAATAAAATAATTTTAATTAGATATGCATATGAATCGTGAAATTTTGCCAAATGATTATTATTCTATTTATCCATTTGCCTTAATGAAACTTGTCATAATGTTTACAACACAATAAACAGATTGGAGTAAATATGATGGTCAGGGTTTGAGGTAACTATGGCAAGTTACAGTAAAGCTTGTGCCTATCAAAATAAAGCGTATTGTTTTTACACTCTGTGTAATCTCTTCTGTTCTTCTTGTTTATACAGTAACTTAACTTGGAACTGGGACAAAAACTTGCTCACTAACAACCGCCCCCAACCCACTCTCCACATCAAGAATTATCAGGATATCTTAATACACACTCTGCACGTAGATGGCTACAGAGCTTTCATATATTCAGTACCTGCAATAAAACAAACCGGAGTCACAACATCGGATGGCTAAGGTGAGCCCTACCTGTCACAATCAGACACAATGTATCCATTTACCCTATTGTATCACTCCCACTTTCCTCAAGGAAAACAGTCCTAAGTTTCCAACTCCGAAAGCTAACACACTCTGAAACTCCATAAACGCCCTGTGAAGGTTTACAGCGGCTGGAGATTGGTACTTGTATCTTGTGTGCTAGGCAAATATCAGGATGAAATGAGGGCAAAAAACTGGATAAAACAGAAAATAAGTATTTCTACAGTAGTCATGTATTAAGACAATGCATGTATCAGAAATCTTTTTAGCATGTGGTATATATAGCTCAATTAGAGCCAACACAAAATAAAATGTGTTAATTATCAACTTACCAGTTTCAAATGTAAAAAACTACAAGTTAATGAGAAGAAGTTTGAGGGTAAATTAATAAGTCCCATAAACATTATAAGGGAAGAATATGACATTCTCTTTACCCAGGAAAGAAACATTTTCTGGTGATAAATCCTTTCTGATAATATTTTGTAGTGGCGTTATTTCTATTGCTTTAGAAATGCTCTTATCCTGGTGATTTTGTAAAGCATATTATTTTAGCCTCTGTATAATCTATTTGTCTCTTCTTGTGACACAGGAACACAACGAAATCAGAAAATTGCCTTTTCATAGCTATTCCTCAACACAGGCAAGACTATTTCCACTGCTAAAGAGTATTCAGCACATTCGCCTGTATATCCCACGAGTCAAGCGGTCTCTACAAGGTTTTCACATCACAGTGAGGTGTTTTCGCAAGCCACAGGACTCAAAAGAAGTAGAAATCAGGGCTGCTTTTGTAGGTACTCAAAGCACAGTGGGAACACTCCCTCCTTCTGTATTTCAACCTGACTGTTGCCAGCAAGAATAACAATACTACCTGCATTCATTTAGTGTTAAAAGTACCTGCAAATGATTAAAAAGGAGTCAATGCTAATCTGCCTTCCTTCTTTCCTTCTTTTCTCCCTTCCTTCCTTCCTTTTTCCCTCACTCTCTCCCTTTGTCTTTCCAGTTGTTCTTTCTTATGCCTAATAGTGAAAACATAAAAAAGACCCAAGTAGGTTAGACAGTCTGTGTATACTATCTCATTCTGCATGCAAAGACCAGTGGACTGTCACACAGGCAAACCCATCACCTGTCCATACTACCCATCACTAAAGAAGTAAAATAGGTTCCCATTTCTTACCAATCTGGATGCCCGTTCAAAAGCATCGTGACCCCTTTGCTTCTCACTACCCCACATCCAATGAGTTACCAAGACCTGATACCGATTTAATTTTCATGCTAAAGTTCTCTCAAGTCACCAACTTCATCTTAATTTATGTCTCCAAGAACTCGTCCTTGTCTCCCCACTAGTCTGGATGACTTCCCTGGTGACCCTTTCGACTACTGTTCACACTGCCCTCTAGAAACGAATCTGATCAGAGTCTATCTTTGTTGAAATGTTTCAACACTCACCAGATTCTTAGAAAAAAGCCATATAGACCTCCCAAGTCATATTTTTGTAATTAGAGCCCTGCTCACCTCTTAGGTTTTTTCTCCCTTCCTTAAAAAAATAGCTTGCATTTCTGCAATCGTAAACAGGTTGTCTCATGTCTTTGAACCCACTTGCTCCTCGTAGCAGAAAACCCTCCGTTATATGCCTGCCTTTACTCTGGTTGATTCTCACTCAATTTATAGGATTCCTTTTAGACATTAACGCCTCCGAGATGACTTCCACCCTGACTGCCTTGATGCTCACCCAGAATGTGGTTATCATCACTGTGGTCACTTCCAGCTGCCTCAGAAGTATTTGAGGAAAAAATGGGGAAATCCATATCACTTTGTTGCATGACTAGTTTGGCTACAGCACCTGTGTGTACAGACCTAAGATATTAACAAGCGAGGATGTTAAGCTTCGGATCCCACACTTAGGTGTTTGGAAACACACACAGGCACACCGCTTTACCTGTATATTCACAAGGCTTGACAAAGTTCCCATTATTACCAAAGTCCAGTTTATAAGTAGAAAAATAGGTTTATATTTTTCAAAAAAAATCCTAGACATGCATTTTCTAGGAGATTTCTCTATTTTTACTAATATAGAAATCAACCTCTACTGTTGCACAGTCCCATAACTGCCTAAAAGCCAATCAACTACTTCCCTGCCACAGTGGTTAGCAACTGTCCCTATGTTAGAGGGTAGAGGATCACATAGCTGAAGCACACTTAATGCTACCCGTATCTAAATAGATGAGATGACCGCAAGTAAATCTAATCAAAAGAAAAATTATTTCTTAACGATTAAGACAAAACCACTTGTATGACAAAAACATATTTAGAACTCATTTAATGTCGCTCAAGATGCCGAAGTTCATCATATTAACACTTAATTCTGTTATAAGCCAGCTGGTATCTAAACCAAGCGTATTATCTATTCACTTCAGAAGATCTATTCAGTTTAGATCTCTAGTGGGACCTGTGACGCATGGCTTGGGATTCTCTGCATCCCCTGGTGTTCCAGAGGGAACAGGTATACTGAGCGCAATTCTAATTTATCTTTCCAGGAGCAGAAGCCTACAGCATACAAGGACTTGCCCTCCTGCTGCTAACCTGCTATTCTATTTCTTATGTGGTTCACCGCAGAATACTGTTCACCTTCTCAAGTATGGTTGGTACTGTGATAATCACCCAGATTCTTTCTTTAGGGTTATGGCATTCTTTCCCCAGCTGTTGGGAATGCAATTGGATACCAGCTCATGGAAATTGCCTCACTTAGATTAAGTGGCCTCTTAGGGGAGAGCCACGGTCAATGGCCGACTCCTGCAGAGCAACAGAAGGCCCCTTCCCTCAGTACAGAGCCTCCATACAGGGACCTCCCAGTTCCAAACCTCGCTCCCGGTCCTTGTCAGGCCTTGCTTGCATCTCAGGCCTTAGTCTGCTTCTCCATTTACCTAAACTTCCTCTGTTTATTTTTTTACAAGAACATTTACTGAGAACTCTTCTCAAAAACCTTTTACATGAAACTTCATTTCAAGAATCTATTTCCAGGTATCTTAATCTAAAATCCAACTCAATAATTGCATAAAGCAAACATAGTGGGATGTAGCAGTTCTGCTGGCTTAGTCAATACCTGATCTTAGTACTGGTCTAAACCTTCCATTAAAGATGTGAACTTATTCATTGACACAGTGCCAATACCTAGAAAGTAATCTGTCAGTACCATTTCTCTGAGACAAAATTTAGCAATCAACACTTCAGAGTTAGAATTTATCTCATTTCTACAGTTTACCCTGAACAATTCTGAGTGCTGGGCAAAAAGTTTTAGATAATTCTATCATCACCCAAGTATGTGAGGTGTCATTAGAATTCCTATGTAGAATTCAAATTGAAAGGGCACAAGAAGAAAGGCTTGCTATGACTCAAGCATATGGAAAATGAACTCAGTTAAACTTACAGGGAAATCCAAGAGGAGCTCTCTTTACCAAAATGAATGTGTACCATAACAGTTATTTTTCCTGTGCTCAGTCTCTTCAGATGTCCTTCTGAAATGAAAGAAAGGTTGCCGTGCAATCAAGCGATCATTTATCCCACCCACTTCTGCATTCAGAGGCCCCACAGACTGTAGGATCAGGATTTGCCAGGGCAGCGGGTTGTTGTTGCTGTTCTTGCTGTTTTGACAGCACCATTCTGAAAGGTAGAAATTAAGTTAGTCGGTCCTCCTAATGTCTCATTCGTCTCAGGTCAAAGCTAAGCTTCTTTCCTAGAATGCATAAAGAAAACATAAATAAACTTGAAAATAAAGGCCCAGCAGGAAAAAACATAATGATTTAAGAAAATTTAACTATCATATTTAGGTTAGAAGTTTCCACACAGGAAGAAAAAAGGAGTTTTGCCTATGAATTTAATGTTGTTTCTTTTAAGTGAAAAACTCTGTCAAATACAGATAAATCACTAAGTTGATAATGGTTTCTTATAACTGATCCTCCCCCTCGGGCAAAGGGAGAAACGCCGATGAGGAGGAGACCCATTGGTTTTATTTTCTGAGCACAAGGACTTCAGCATTAAATTGAAAGTTTGCTTTGAAAGCAGGGAAGTCATGAATCCAGCTGGATCTACACTGACTATGCTAAATCAGTATGGAGAAGCCAGTGGACCCTGTCTCCCTAGCTTCCTAACTATATTCAGTCTATGCTTTTCTGAAACTGGTAATCACGCTGTATTTTCTGCCTGCTGAAAATAGGACGCTACCTTTGCAAGACGAAAAGCATTTCATCAAATTCAACACTGGTTACATTTAATCCTTAACTACATCCAACTTCAGGTTTTACTTCCCTCAGTAGCAAAGCAAATAGATATAATCGCTGTTAACGTGGATGTCCCCCCCACCGCAGGGGCATACCAGGAACCAAACTGAGGACCTTGCCCTTGCCAGGCAGGTGCTTATGCCACTGAGATATACCTTTGGCCCTGTCAACATGTTTGTGGATCTTTATAACAGACGTTTTGGTACCCATATACTCAAAAGTTAAATATCCTTTTATAGGCAGCGTTGAAGGCACTTACTATTCTGAAATTCAACCAAAATAGCTCATTTCCTAGAGAAGAGAAATATGAAAATCTTTGTTAGTCTAAGACTTAATTACCCAGAAGTGTACAGTAAAATGACTTCATTCCCAAGACTGTTAAGTTCACTGTCACTAATGGTAGAAAGCATTTTCTAGGTTTTCCATAAGAAATCACTAGGTTTTCCATAAGAAATCATTTATTTGTACATATGATAGTCAAAAGCTTAATAAAGTTTATTTCTTGATCCTTAGATTATATTTTGCTGATTGTTGTAAAGAAAATATACAAAATCCATTTTTTCTCCTATTCATCTTAGCTTATAAGATACTTTATGAAATAGTATTTGTTATACAGGGTTATGATAAATATGAAAATGACATTACTATATCATGGGATACACTCACAAATATTTTTAAGTATTAAAATTTTTTTCTTTTCAAAAACAGAAAAAAGGTCCATTTGTCACCCTACTTTGAAATAACTAAAGATAACCACTCTGAAGTGCAAAGGATAAAGTTTTGGAGAGATAAATAACAGTGTTTGAGACACTCTTGAAACAAGCCTTGGAATGAGCACCAGCTTGTAATGAGCTTAGGACTTTGGGATGGGTGCGAGGAAGAACGAGGTTCAGAGAACGTGAGGTTTCCAAGGAATTTTACAAACATCTAATTCAACCAGCTTTCTTTCTAAAGTCTCAATTCTTTCTATAACATCACAGCAAAGTGTTCATTCAGCCAACTTTCCCACACATTAAGAGTTCACTGTTTGCCAAGAAGCAAATTCCTTCTTAGAATATTAGAAAAATGTTTCCTTACACTGAGCTAAATCATGTCTATTACTTTCATCAAGAGGTAAATGTAATCCAGGACAAGTCTGGTTCCCTTCCTTTAAGGCTTCTCCTATGGCTGGAAGCATCAAAAAATAGCAGATGTTTTCATCGAATCTTCTGGTTTATATCTTCCCCTAAGGATGCTAGTCTCCACAATACTAGTTAATGTCCACTTTTTAAATGTTTATCTTAAAATAGAGAACTCAGAAAAGAATCCCACATTTCTGGATATGACCAAAACTGAAAAGAGCAATATTGTACTCTATTTCCACATCTCTAGATCACACTAAACGTTTTGCTGGCTGTGTCACACCTGCTGATCCAAAATCATCTCTAAGCGACTAAAACTTAATCTTTTAGCCCTTAATATATTCAAGAAGTAGTTATGAAATGTCACTGTGTGGGTGTTACAATACAAGGATCACTGTGAGGAATCAGCGTGACTTCACAAAAAGAGGGAGGGTCCTGGGCTGAACCCTGTGTGTTCTAACTAAAGATGGGTGGCAAGAGCAATTGTTAGAATGACTCAATTTTCAGACTAGGGTAACTGTCTTGCTACTTGCTGTCCTCTGCCGGCAATTTAGAACACCAGCACTCCAGGTTTTCTGGCTCCTTCCAAATACCTACTGAGAGAAGAAATGTTTGGGAAAGACAGGTCTGAGACGTTATAAATGCCCTCAGTTAATACTTTCACCAGAAAGATAAACACTTGGAAACCACAGCACAACACCTCTCTGACCACCTCTACTGAACTGTGTTTAATGCTTTTTCTTATCTTTGACAAAAAGTTGTTACAAGAAATAACTGCAAGAATCTGGTGCACTGGGTAACTTCATTGAAGATAACAGTATGGAGTGTAGCAACAACTGTTAATTCCTATCACTTTGTTTTGAGGTCATGTTTTGTTGTTTCCATGTTGCTTTTATTTTTGCCTTCATTATTGTTGTTTTGTTAGGTTTTTTGTTCTCTTTAAAATAAAAAAAAAACTGTAAGAAATTCATGACTGTACTGTTACCGTTTAGTAACTGAGAGTAATGTTCCTTTTATTGTTCAGAATACCTCTTGGGGCTGTAATTTGCTATTCCCTGAGGAATCAGGTGTTTCTATGTTTCTAAGGATGGAAAACATTACAATTGTTTCACACATTTAAAAAGTGTTTTAAAGAGAGAACTACAAGGCCATAAAAATAATGAAAAAATGCTATCACTGCTTTACAGATAGCATGAAATATCTGCATTTCTCACTTTATCAATAACTGAAAAGGAGTCCTGGAGAGCATTATGGGTAATTTTCATTGGATCTCATTAATATTTATAGCTAATCAAGTTAAAGACTATCACTGAGCTGCCCCTGGAGCTACTTCCCATAATCTTCCAATAATTGATTGTTCCCAAATAACAAAGGTTCTAAGTTCATATGAACTTAAGAACTACCTGCAGAACTTGTTTTAAAGTTGTGTATTTCTAAAATGAAGTTTCCTTGTCATCAAAATGCAAGTAAATTACAGAATACACTTTGAGAACAATCTTGCAGAACCAATTTTGGATAACTTGAATCAGTTCTACCACCCTTCCCTGGATCCTCTACTGCCTCTGTGTATCCCTTTTGAAAGTCTCATGACAAATAATAAGTAGAATATTTATTAAGGGTTGTAGTAAGCAGATGAAAAGATTAGGTTCCTGCTCTTGCATGGCACGCCATGTATCAGTCGTGTGGACAGGCACGTTTACAACAGGATTGCCTCGCTCTGGCACACAGAAGAGGAGGGCCCCGCTCTGGCACCGAGAAGAGGAGGGCAGGCCTCGCTCCGACTTTCTGGTGGAGAACAACCGCTTATTTTGACTCTTCTGAGCAAAGAGAGCTTAAAATGCATTAAAGTGGATCCAAATAACAATGAAATAAAACCGTGAATAGCTCTGTACAGGATTTTTTACTCAATGGAATCACTTGCACTCAGTTTTTTTTTAACCCGCTATTCCACTTCTAAAGAATTTTAAGTGGAAAACCTGGTGACCTCCTTATTTTTCCAGAAAGTACTTTTTTTCAATATATTCATTACTTATGAACCATTTTAATTCAAGTAACACTAACTTTAGAAGACCTACTGACAAGTAGTTTGCTGTCATAAGCAGCTCAGGAAGTAAATGTATAAATAATTAAATATTACAGGCAAGAATGAGAAACTGTTTTTATTTTTGTTCTCATCTTACCATTTCATAGATTAAAAACTCACTCTATGACACAGACTGATGTTTATACCATAAAGTTCTCCACCTAGACTATCTACATGATTTAGCAAAAGCAATAAATTTAGAAATAACTTACTATAACTGAAAATTTACAATAAATATCTGCATAAAAGAGTCAGGTACTCAAGTTTAAAAGTCACCTCTTCACAGACATTGCTTCCCTGTAAAAACTCAGTCCCTACATCCATTCCAACATGCCCTGATGAGATGTCCAAAGGGAAAATTCAGTGTCTCAAAAATGAGCACTTTTACTCAGAAAATGGACAAATTTCATAAGTCTTTAAGTTTAAAGAAATGAAGCTACAACCAGTTGGAGCATGATTCATTTTCCTATGCTATTTGCATTTTCTATCTAGTATGTTTTTAATTTTATAAACTTCATGCTGTCTGTCTCCATGGTTACCAGCTCTTTATCATAATGAGCACCTGGTCTGTACAGCGGAATTAATATTTCCTTGTGAATTGCACACACTAAATTGTTAACAACCTCTACACATTTGCAGTGGTTAGTTTAAGCTTTTAACTCTGGTAACAGTTTTCAAAGGGTCCCTCTGGTGTTCACTCACCCATCAAACTAAGATCTGTAGGTACTGACCATCATTCAATGAACCACCATGGATAAGCTTCGAAGAAAACTAAACCGACGTTTAATCTCATCAACACTTTCCACATAATAGCATTTAAACAATGGTTGAAAACTATGTGCAGACTTTGTCACAGTTCTTGGATTCATAGCCTGACGCTATCACTCACTTGTTAGAAGGTCTTACCGAGGCTCACTTTTTTTAGTTGTGACAGAGGACAAGAGTAGTATCTACATTGTTGGATTATTAGGTTGATTAACATGTGGGCTAGTTCTGGGTGCCTATGCATCATTACAGTTTTTAAATTATAACTGTCAATCAAACAATCTGACCCCATGCTATGGTTCGGATTCCAGAGAGAACACTGTGAGTAAGGGCTTTGTCCCCAGGGTGGCACTGTGGGGAGGTGGTGGAAACGTTAGAAGGGGGTGCCTACTGGGAGATGCTCGGGTCCTGGAGAGCCCTCAAAAGGGATTATGGGATACTCATCCACTTTCAGACTTCTTATTTGGCCAAGCGACCTCTTCTATGCATGTGTTCCTCTTCTATGATAGGACACAGCTAAGAGAGAGAGCTGTTCCTCACCAAACGGAGCCAGTGCCAGCTTACACCCTTGAATCTCCAAACCTGTGAGTTACATAAGCCCTTTCTTTTTATATAGTAACCTGCCTCGAGTATTTTATCATAGTGACTAAAAACCAATATATCACACACAGCATGAGACCGTGTTTACTAAGACAGTTTCACCATAATAAATTTGGTCATTCTCCCAGAAAGCAGGCTAATCTTGACTTTAAATCTCCTGTGTAGCACTCACTATGTATTGTTTGATACCCCTATGTTTCTGAAAGCTTCATTCTTCAAACATCTTTTGTTTTTATTTTTTAAACAAAAGTTACTCCTGTATTTCTGAAACTTAAGAACCCGACACTGACCACAGGCAGTTTACATGGCCCCTCACTTAGGAACACAGATGAGAAGCTCAAGTTTTGAAGAAGTCAGTACTTTCATCTCACCTCATCCGTGATGCCGATTACCAGGAAGGAAAACAATTGAAATGTTGGCGAGGATACAGGGAAAGTGGAACTCTTGTACCCTGTTGGAAGCTAACAAATTTGGCTGCATAAAAGTGAAGAGTAGAACAGTGGTCGCTACCGAGGGAAGGAAGAAAGGCAGAGTTTGAATAAGGGGAACAAAAATATAATTAGATGGCGGGAGTTAGCTGCAGTACCCCGTAGCGCAGCTGAGTGCGTGGTTTACAGCAGTTTATTATGTATTTCAAAATGACTTCAAGAGAAGACCCCAAAGGCAGCCAACACATAGAACTCACAAGTGCTTGATGACATGAAATGCTAATTACTACCATTTGATAATTGCAAATTGTATGCATGCATCTAGTTATCATAATGTAGCTCATAAGTGTGTACAAATAGTTTATCAATAAAACATAAAAACCAAAGAGGATAATTTGTCTGAGTTCACAAAGCTAGTAAATTGCAGGTATCAATTTTGGGTCAAACACTGACAGTCTTCAAAGTCTGTGCTAAACCCATTACCATAGATAAAGTGCGAAGTAGAGATATAATCTCACAAATTTTCAGCACCATGTCTAGCCTATACAACCTTTTTAACTGCCTCCCAGAAGCCGAGCAATGCAATACTATATTTCTGAGGGTAGAGTTCCTCCATCTTTCTGAACAATACAGGTTTATGTGTATAATAAACTTCCATATAACTGAAGCTCATTGGTGCGAGTCAGAAACACATCCTCTGTGCGCTCTGCATTGTGCCCAGAATCATACAAAATGGCTTTTTTGCATCTCTCTGATACACTCTGTAAAATCCTAGCGTAAGTTATGTAGCTTCAGTAAGTGTTTGAATTTTTTTTCAGCTACTGAGTGGCTCCAGCTAATATGGGTTATCTTATCCTGTCAGGCTAATGATTACTCAGCCTAACGTAATGTTGTCAGTGGTGGCCAGTGGCCTATTATTGATAGGAAATAGTGACTAGCTTCAGGTTGGTCCTTTCTTTAGTTATGAAGCTCCAATAAAATGTCCTGGCTTGGTTCAGTTGCTACCAAGGAAGACTCGGGTTTATGAATCCCTGACACCCACCGGTTTCTGCAAAACCCTGATGTTAGCTTCTACCACCCTCTCTGGTAAATTCCAGGGGTGCCTTCCTTCAGGGCCTAGCCCCAACTCACTTTCAATGGTTATAAAATGAGCAGAAGCCACTTCTTTCTTCTCTGAAACCATTCCTAGTTTACAGCAAGTTCGGAAACTTTGCCCTTCTCTCTAAAGAGACAAGTGACTGAAGTAGTGTTGTCTCTGGTATCACTGGACACCAGTGATCTCTATTTTAGTGAAAGGTGGTATTCACTTAGCTTTTCTTGACCTGAAAAACTAAATTCTCCATTTGATCACCCAAATACTTAATGTAGTAGCCCAGGGCTTTTAATTAACATTTGTTGCCAACATTCTGGGGCCCCAGCTAGACAGACAAAGTAGGGAGCATTATATATCCATGTTTCTGAACAAAGTACATTCCTGTTTTAGATGTTATCGCCTCTTATACTTACATAGACATAAATTCTTGCTAGTAAAATTATGGGAAAAATATGTGATAACCAAATTTTGAATGAAGATTCAAAATAATTTTAATCTAAATATCTTCATAGTTTGGCCCCAAAGCAGATTTTTTACTTTTTACTCATATTATATTATGAGTGGTATAATAATGACTGAATATTACTCAAACTCTGATCTTATGCTAACTTCATTCATCTATGATTTCATTAAAAAATATCTGCTAATATCTACTGTGCTAAGAACTGTTCTAGTGACTGAGAACTCAGTCGTGAACAAGACAGGAGTACTTCCTACCTTTTATGGAATTTTCACTTTTGTGTATTCGTTTATGTGCTAAACACATAACAACATTTAACGTAATTTCAGTTCTTAATAGACAATATTTCCAAAAAGAAAACAAAAAAAACAAAAAAAAAACGAGGACACTAAGAAAGAGTAGTGTGAGTCGTTTTTTAGTGAGATGCTCAGAAAAGGAAGGAAAGCTTAAACGGAACCCAAGCCGTGTTGGGAAAAGCAATCATGACCACGTCTGTGGGAAAAGTATTACTGGCATAGAAGAGGCGAGGGCAAAGCCTACAGGGAACAAAATCATCGTATGAGCATGTTTAAGGGACAAGAAAAAGGTGGGTGTGGCTGGCATGAACTGAGTGTTACAGCATCAGGAAGGCAGGCAGAGAGGCCGGACTGTGGGGCGACTTGTGAGTCTTGGCGAGGAGCTTGGGCTGTTCCCTAATGTGATGACATTGGAGGCTTATGAGGAAAAGAGGAAATTATTGGATGTTCCTAAAATGACTATTTAGGGGGGTAAGAACAGAAAACTGAGAGATGGCGTAAGACCTGACTTGAAAACAAGGACTGTAGCGCGGCACACAAAAGTGCATACACCACTACCTTTGTCAGGTTGCCTGTTTGGCCTCAGTACTGATTAGGAAAACTTAAGCAACTATTTTAGTACTACCTGGGTTCAAACATCTCTGCATGAACTTCTGTACTCTTTATAGGCGGGTCAAATCATTAGTTGTTCTCTTACTATACTAATTTAAAAGAAAATATTAACTATCTACAGATATTTTAAACTCAAAATCAAACCATTACTTTCAGTGTTGATAAACCCAGAAAGAAGTCTTTACCAATACAAAATGCAGTGTACAGACTTTAGCTGACTGAAATGAACACAGAGAGGAAATGAAATCTCCCAATTGTTCACATTAGGATATGAGAATATTTTGGAAGGCATAACATTCTCTACTATAAAAACAGTTGCTAGTGAGATCCTGTCTCAAAAGACAGTCAGTTAGAAAGGTACAAAATTAAATGCGGTACAAGACAAATGAGGCAATTGGCAAGAACTTGTTAAAATAATCAAATTTAAAAGAAGACACTAACATTATTGGGCAGTTATCCTCTGACTTCCAATTTTCTCAACACATTTGTTTATATTATTTTTGCCGCCTCTTAGTCTCTCATATATTCTTGTTGCCATATTGATCTAATCAAATTATTAGCTAATGTTACCTTCAGAATGAGTTAAGGCTTAAATATGCACGTAATTATCAGGTTTTAGAATAATAATCTGACATTTTATAATTATTTGGGAATATTTGGGAGTGGGAGAGGTTATCTCCTAAAAACCTCATGGAGAACTGCACTTTGGGATAAAGAAATTCAGAATTCAATAAGCTGAGTGCTAAATGTTCTGCTTACATAATTTAAACCGTATTTGCTGAAGTTCGTCTTTTGCACCCAATAAGTTTTTATTATCTTCCAAATATTTCCTTAAAATGCTTATTTTTCTCATTATTTAAATTAATTAACAAACATCCTAAGGCACATTAGGGATCTGGAGACAGCAATTTCTCAACTTAAGAAATGCTGGAAGCCTCTGAATTAAAGACACCTGAAACAGACGATTCCACTTGGTTACCCTCTCTGGTTGTTACGTCTTCATTTCAAAGAAAATGATACAATTCCTTGTGCGTCTAGAACCCCTGAAAGGGGAAGGAAACACTTGCTGCCCTTTCCTTACTTATAGCTGCGCTATGCGATGAACAATATCACCACGCATCGCACACTAACAGGTCGACTCCAATCAGGAAGCCCCGCTAGCTAGCTCCGGCGCGCCTCGCAGGGACGCGACCCTCACGCCCTCAGCCACTTACAGTTGAGCGTGCTAGTGCATCACGGAAGTCGTAGGCAAGCGCATTCTGGGAAATGTAGTCTGGGAACTCCGCCCTCGCCGCTGTTCCTGTAATGGCTGCTTCCCGGAAGGTAATGTACAAACTCCGCTCTGAGGGTACTTGGATTGCCCCAATGTATTTGTAAAACGGGGTAGATCTGCACCTTGCCGGGCCAAACGAGGGATTCTTTTCCAAATCTTAGTACTAGTCTTGGAGTGCGCTTGCTTCTCGGCCCATTTCCTTTGATCTTTTCTGTGTAAAAGAACTGATCAACTTTAAATCTAGTTCTCCTCTTCTTGGACAAACTGTTTTCTCTACGCTTTACGCATTTCCCTCCCTCCCATGCAGTCTCCCCGCCCCGGACCGACTTCAAAACATTTTTTAAGTGCTTTTTCCCACCCTACTCTAACAGGCCGTGTCCCGTACAATCTCTTAGCCTCAGCGTCCGGAGATCGAGAAAGGGACAATTTCAAATCAGAATTTTACAGATATCTTTTCTTTGGTAAGTCTTCATCCTCACAGCTTCACAGAGTTATGTATTGTGCGACTTTAGCCAAGTTTGTGTGCATTTACTAGATGAGAGAGACATTAAGAACGTGTAATTTTTATTCACCAGGATATTTTAAATTTTGGAGTGTCTTGTGCTTTTTTTTTTTCCTGTTCATATTTATGTTTTACTGTTGAATTTGTTTGGTTTGTGCCTGTGTTCTTGACACTCCTGTTGAAGAATTGCAGGAGCCACGGTGTAGTCTTGAGATTTTCCTCAAAGGACTGTCTTTAGGAACTTTTCACCTCTACTTTCCCTTCTTTTTCTTCCATCTGTAAAATGAGATGCACAATATCTGCAGTGACTCATGAACTTAGAGATTGGGTGAACTGTTATTTGTCATGTTATCGTCCTTCCAAAAGGTAGAAATTTTTAATGGTTCCTTTTTGTTTCCATGTTTAAATTCTAGGAACCTTCAGCCTTCAAGATCCCGGCATCATGACCTCAGTTTCAGTACAGTTGTTCTTAGTCGTCATTTCCCTGCTTCTGCTTCTGCCTGGGGTTGAAGCGGTGGAGGCTGGAGATGCAATTGCTCTCTTGTTAGGTGTGGTTCTCAGCATCACGGGCATCTGTGCTTGCTTAGGAGTGTATGCACGAAGGAGGAATGGACAGGTGTGACTTCTGAGGGCCTGCTGAATCTCACTTCACCCCGAAAACCTTTGTGTTGTTGAGACCCCACCTGACTTTGGTCTCTAAAGTTAGCAACGAACAGTGGATAGAGAGTTTCACATCCTTAGTTGTTTCCCACAGAAGGGGAAGAAATCAGTATTTGTAACGTGGGAAAAAAATGTTTTCTTTTAACAAATAATGAACTGAAAAATGCAGCCAATAGTCTGTTACTTAGAAAGCAGGTCAAAACTGTAAGATGGCTTTAAAATGGATAAGGAATACTTCATAGTTTGAGATTTCCCAGAACACATGAAATAGAAGTAAGGACGCCCTTGCCCAGAATTCCCAGATGACCAGTGTTTAGTTCCACTCACTGCCTCCTGAGATGGTGGGGAGTCTTATTCTCCATGTTTTCAGATTTTTATTTTGTTTTGCAGGTTAATACTATACTTAGATATCAACTAACTAAACATTGAAATTTTTATCTCTGGGGGAGAATGCTTGGGAAAAAAAATATTCAATATAGCTAATCTTGGAATGAAGCAAATAAAAAGACTTAATTTTTTTAATGAAATCTTTATATTGACATTGAAATGGAAAAAAATTTACTGTAATAAAAAACCCTTTAATTACTGGGTGAAATCCCCATGTGAGAAGTGTACTACTATATTAAATATAAACTTACATTGTGAGGTTACGTGTGGTGTTCATTTCTGTTTATTTTGAATAGTGTTTATGTGTGTACAAACTTCTGCGTAAGTTAAGTAGAGAAAGATGATTTCTGTATAAGTTATGATGAGGGTTGCCTTATTTTAACTGATCAATAGCTTGAAGAGACTATCAGTGAGAAGTGGGGAGTATTGAGGTAGGAAAGTGCCCTGGTGGAAAATCTACAGATACAGAAGGAAAGAGTAACAATGTGTGTGGGTTCGCAAGCCAGTCAAATCGGACAGACGTACACTCTGTGTGGCTTAGCTGCTCATAGAGTTCTCAAACCAGCAATAGTGTTTACTTGGAGACTTGTTAGAAATGCAGACATTAGGACCTATTCATCTCACTGAATTGGAATCTTTGTTCAAGAGCCTAAGATAACTTACACACTGATGGGTTCGATGAGATGACTGCCACGTACTAGGACTCAGAAATCATTATAGGCGCTCGAGAAACTTTTGATTCCCGAAAACCCTCCCCTGGTTGCACAGCAGTGGGGTAAGTCCTGGAATTCTAGGTTGAACAAGGGTCCTTCGGTGAGTCATTGGATTCCAAGGAAGGAGCCAGTGTAAAGTAGTCTTAGTGAATCGGACTCGTTGGTGGTTTCACTAGTAATAAGTAGTTAAATCTCTAGCTCTCTGGGGGACATTAAGAACCTCCGTTTTCATGAGAAAACCAGCAGCAGCAAATAAAATCAGGTGTAAAATCTTGGAGCGTGTTTCTCCAAGAGAACTGACCTGGTGTGCAGGGGCAGCGTGGTGAAGAGTACAGTCGTGGGGAACTAATGGATCAGCTTGTGATCGGAGAAGCAGTAACGCTGAGGTAAATTGGCAGTTACGTGTTGTAATTAAGACAGCTTGATTCTGCATGCTTTTTGTTTTTTTAAAAAGGAACGATACAGATCATAGACTCATTTCCTCTCCCATACAGACCCGTTAGTTCTCATTTAGAGAGGCTGCTAGTTCCTCATAAGTCAGAACTTTTTTACTGGAATGGAAAAAAACGAAGCTAAGTACGTTGTAAATCACAGTTGTCATTCAGACACCTGTTTTTAAATCTTCAAGACAAAACAAGAGCCAACATTCTTTATTAAAATGTCTGTTTCCAGAAGCCCCTAAGTAGAATTAGAAAACTGCCATTTTCCTATTTTCCCCTTAGCAGGGAATTCTGGGGTAGCTGGCAGGAATTTCCAATGGCAATGATAGGAATAATGTCTTCGCAAAATAGCTTCATTTCTCGCGTAAGTTAGATTATATGGTTTTGCCTAAAAATAGCAGAAACTGCTATCGTGACTTAAAACTTCTAGCCACCAGCTCCTTGGTGAAGCTGAGAGCTATTGTCCGTTTCCCTAGAGAAGTACCAATGTATGCTAGCATATTTTAAATGAATTTCAGGGAATTCACAGAGCTGAAGTCCATTCAGGAACCCCAAATTGGAAATTTCTTCTATTCCTTTTATTAAAAAATGTTTTAAAGATTTTTGTCCAGTTCTAGAATTGCTTGACTTGCTTTGAGGAGCAAAAACTATTGTGGGTTAGGTACAGCAAGAAGGAGAAGTGTCCCCACGCGCCTGGCACAATTGAGATTAGGGTAAGTGTCCCCCTGGGTTGGCTGGGTTAGCGGGCACAAGGCTGAGAGTGAAGAATGGAAGATCCGCCCCGATAGTTAACACTGCTTTTTCTCTTACTTTAACTGTCCGTTTCCTCCGCTGCCAAAAGTGCGTCATTTCTGTCTGTTTTCATGCCTTTGTCTTTAGATTTCCCGTGTTTGATTGGACTGTGCGATCTTCGTGTTCATCCTGTTTGGGAGTCGCTCAGTTTCTTGAATGCTCAGGTTTGTGTTTTCCCAAAGTTAGTAAATTTTCAGCTATCATTTTAATGTCATTAAAAGTCATAAAACTTCTTTAATGTTCGTCTCCTGCACTGAGGAGTGCAAAAGGGGCTTCTGGTTTGATTGAATGATCCTAGGTAGGATTTTCATACTTCATGGTGGAAATGGTCAAATCAGTATTTTCAGAATAATATATTTTTCCTTATTTTAATAACTTCATCTCTCTAAATGTGCTCTATGATTAAATAATATATATCCATCGCCTAAGGGCAAAAATCCAAAGAGCAGAAAAATACACGATTGCTGTAAAAAAAACTGTGGTTTAATTTCTCATTAACTGTAGTAGCGGAGCTACTATATCCCTCTGATATTTCTGCTGAATCTTTTATTTACAGATGATTAAAGATTTGCAAATATTAGTTGGTGCTTCATAATCTCAAATGAAATTGTGAAATTTTATATACACGAGTGTTAATTATTTATAAAGGGCTAATCATGTAACACTTTGTTAAACATTGGGAATATAAATACATATTCTCCAATATTAATCAAGATAATTATGCACTGGATAAATCTACATAAATCACTTAACAAAAGAATTCACAAGCAGGCATGATCAAGAACAGAAACTGTATCTTATTTAATGCAGATGGTCTGTTAGAACTTTTATTTTGGCACAAAACTGTCAGGGCTGGTAAACTTCATCACACACCGATTGCATCCTGTTACACTCTAGTTCAAAATTCATCGGTCCCCTCCTTTGGGAACGCTTAGGAGGAAAGACTGTCCGTGCCCTCATGTCCTCCCATAGTTCCCCAGTCTCGCCGCTGTTCACAAGCCCTAAGCTGTCCTGCATTCAGTCTTTTTAACTTTGCCGGAAGTGCCATGTGAGTTCTTTGGCGCAAGACCTGATCTGAAATCTGCCTACGCCCCTCCTCTCGGGGTGTAATGCCCCTTCTTTGCCTGCAGTTTTCCCAGGGCTCCTGGCTTACTCCGCCTTCCCTTGGCTTAAACAGGACCTTTCTGGGGGACGTGTTCCCCAGCTTTCCAGCCTGGATTGTGTATCTCGTTGTATGCTTGTATAACATGCATTACATCTTCTCTCAGGCACATGTCACACTGTACTGGACTCTACCTATCCGTGTCTCAGTTTCCTGTAAAGTGTGTGACCCAAGTGAGTGCAGCACAGGATATACAAAGACCGTGATACCATCTCACTGAGCGATACCCTGTCACGAATAAAGCTGTACCAACTTTAGGTCGTACACAGGCACAGGACAAGCCTCCAATTCATTGTGAAATTTCTGTCATTTTTGTGGACATTTCAATTACATTTCGAGAATACGATTTTAATAAGTACTATGATGTTGTTAGTTGATTTGAATGAGAATACGCACTACTGTATTTATTTCAGCCTGCACTGCATTATACTTACTCTGTAGCATTTACCGGAGAAATGGTCCAACGTTTGTTTTCAGCAATGTTCGCCTCCTTTCTCTTCTCCCCGTTCTGTTACTCCTAACACACTCCAACAATAGCAGAGGGACAGAAATACCAAAATCAAGCGTCTTGCCAGCCTGCCGGCCCGCCCTTCACACCCTTCAGAGCTGCCATCTCCTCACGGTGCCTTCTGAAAGGGAGTCGGTAATAGCCTGCTCTGGGTCCGCACTGCGTGGTTTGCACCCGCGCTGTTTTACTTCGTTCCACCTTTTTGTGCCGGTCTGTTTGTCACCGCTTTTTATCCCCAGCTTTACCGTGCCCCTCCTTTCACACCTACCCCCGTACCTAGTCACCTTCGTCTTTTTTTTTTTTTTTTTTTTTTGCCCCCAATACTAGGGACAGAATCCAGGGCCATCACAGTGAACTACATCCCCAGCCTTTTATTTTTCATCTGGCAGCACAGCCCGCTAACATGCGTAGGCTGGGCTCCGATTGCGGTCTTCGCGCCCCCTCCGAGGGTGCTGGGAGTCCACACACCCAGCCCCACACCCAGCTATGTGTATTTTAAATTAAAAGCCATTTTTAGAAAATCATCTTGTTATTCAAGTATTTGGGGCCTTTATAAAATAGTTCTTTTAGGGAAATGTGGGCGTTATTGAAGTTGCCGTGATCCACAGTGTATTTGATACTCACACTTGGGCTGCGGCAGGCTGCTCCAGATAACCCACCAGGCAGGGGAGGTCTTCGTTTTTGAACCCTTGGTTTTTGCGAGAGGCAGAAGTAGTGCAGCGCTGTGCCCTGCGTGTGAGCGAAGTGGGAGAGCGGACGCGGAGAAACCACTGGCAGGAGAGTTCTCCGAGTGCGCCTGCAGGGGGCGCCGCGCTCGCACCCGCCATGTCCGCAGATGAAGATTCCGAGGCTTGGGCGTTGTAAGTTACCCGGAGGAGTAGATGTACATTTCGATGAAGTGAGTAACAACCTTAAAGTAATATAGACGTTTCTGTGACTTACAATCTACATTTACTGCTTATTACAATCTAGTGTTTTGTGTACTAAGAAACTTGTAACAAGAGCAACAATTATGTGAAATCTAAAGGAGCCTTTCTCCATCTGACATTTGCAAAATTACCTGCACGTTTGCACGCCACCTTCTGCATGTATAAATTAGACTGCACTAGACCACACCATGGCTTTGTTTTCCAGATTTTTTAAACATAATCTGTGGACGTTTTAGCACCAAATAATGCTGTATTCCGTGACTTCCTCAAAAACCGCTCCTTTGACAACAGTGGCCTTGTGATTTCCACCATCTTGCCGTTACTGATAACACTAGGCGAAGCAAAGTAGTCAGTTCTTACCAAGTGCCATGACGGTGTTCTTGGCTTGGGACTAGTGCTTACAGCCTAGAAATTGACTTTTAATGTTAACTTTTAGATTATAATTTAGCAGATGAAAATATACACATAAATCTATTTCCAAAGAGGAAGGTGAAATCCTATAGATCTGGGTTTATAGAAGACCGTCTCAAATTCCAGGTGTGGAAAGAAAGATTTTCATCTAAGGGGAGAAGATGATGAATCTCTTACTAGAGAAGAGGCCTAGAGCCCCTGTGTACTTTTATAATAAGCAGTTTGCAAAAGGGGTCAAAAAAAAAAAACAATATACGAAGTGAAAGAAGCGTCATCGCGTGTTCTTGAATTAGTTTCAAGATGACTCTTTGTTTTTGTAAGTGAAATCAATCATTTCTTGCCCAGTGATTTGATTGAGTGGTCAGTAGTAATGATAGCTATCGAAATGTTACTAATTTCATCCTTATTATGATAATAAGCACCAGGCCACACAGTGAAGCTTCCTCCCTGAGTGCTGTTGCTAAGTGACAGAAGTTTGCAGCTCACAGAGGCTGCATGATGTAATCAAAGCAGCACTGAGTGAGAGGCACAGAGGATCCTAGTGCTGACCACACTGCAAACCGGTCCCAGGGCACTGGACAGGTCACAAGTTGCCGTGGGCCTCAGGTTCTTAAAGGAAACCTTAAATGAGTAGAAATGTTCTAGTGCAAATATCTGTTCTCCTGCCAGGCACTTAAAACAAGAATCCCTTTTTGATGGAGCATGTGCAATGTAAAGAAAAGCTTTGGCACATAGATTATTCAGGAGGGAGGCCAGCTTTGAAAAAATCCAGAAACAGTTTGTCTCCGTTACTTTTCTCATTGCTGGGACCAAACACCTGACACCCAGAGTGAAGGAGGAGAGGTTTATGTGGGCTCACAGTTCGTAGAGATTTTAGTCCCTAACCGGCTGGCTCCAGAGCAGGGTAGCATGGTGAGGGGAATCACAGAAGAGAAACAGTTCATGGAAGGTGGAAAGCAGCAAAAGCAGTGAGGTAGAGAAGAAGCAGCAAGCCACAAGCAGTGACTGTGGCAGCCCTTCTGTCCTTTCTGTTTTATCCGGAGCACCTGCTCTTAGGGTGAAGAGCACTCCTGCCCTTGATCCTGGCATCGGATCAACCCCAGCATCACATCCTTCATCCCGGCATCACACACTCTAGATCCAGCCACCACCGAAAGGCCACACCTTTACCTTCATGAGGCCTTGCGGGGGGGACATCTAGACTTGAGCCACAATACACTCTCTCCATAAAAAAGAAGATTTAAAGGAAACCAGCAGAATATACCCAAAACACAAGTGCCTCTGAATACTGTACAGTACTTTTGTGAAATCTGTAATTCTACTATGAACGGTGCCTCTTCTGGGCCTTGGAAATGTAGAAGTCTTCGTACTCCACCAGGATGCTAGTATGCCTTTGGGTTCCACACTTTAAACAGAAGAACCTCCAAATGAAACTCTTAACTGGGATTACATTTCTGCCATTGGGGCCAGAGAGGAAGGTGAGGGGTAAAACCACTGGAAGTGAGGAGACAGGTGTCTGAGGTGGCCAAGGCACCAAAACCTGCAGTTATACCATGCAACCGAAGGTTGATCCTCCTTAAAAGGAGGTGAGAGTTTTGCTCTATAGACCATTAATAGTGTCAGCCTAGTAGCGCACTTCTAAAAACAAATACATGCCTTTTTTGTCTTGCATTATTCTTGAATATTCCAGATTAAGTATTTAACACAATAGATAACAACCGTTTGTAGGCTAATTCAAGAACTCTGTCCATAGAGAAAGGCCAAGGATTTTATAGGGGAAAAACATATAACCTGCTTTAGCCCACGATGGCCCCAGCTTGTATATGTGTTATTGTTCTAGCTACGCTGACATAAAATTATCGGTGTAGAGTTTTTTTCAATCAAATGTCAACACCCCTACATCCATCCCCTTGTGGACGTCAGTGTTTTCAAATGACAAGACTGAAGAATGAAGGAAGGCAGGAAGAGAACAGAGGAAGTGCGTGCACGCAGGAAACAGCGGGTCCCGAAACAGGCTGTGCTTAATGTATTAGAAGGACAGCAAAGAGTGAGGAAGGCACTGTTGTACATGAGCTTAGAATTTTACCCGAAGACCGACTGTGAAGGTCACAGCAAAGACTCTGACTCCTACCTTGACCGTGATGGCTTGAGGAAGAAGGTGGTGTTTTTGTCAAAGGAGCTTAAGGGAAGCGCTGAGGGTCTTTAGGTTATTTTCCTTCTACTTCTCTCTTCATCCTGTTTCTTCTGTAACTGGTTTTTCTTGCTTTTCAGGTACTTTAACGTTCCTTCAGCCATTCCTCCGGTCTTAGACTTTGACCTTATTTCCGTACTCTCTCTCTGAGCATTTTCTGTCTCTGTACTATCCTGATAATGTGGTCCCAGGCCTTCCAGTATGAAACAACTTCTGTATGCCAGCTGCGACTTTTTCCAAGTTGCGTGAAAGAGCAGCTAGTGCTTCTGGATGATGCAATGTGAATGGCTGGTTGTTAACTTTTTTCTTTTTTTTTTTTTGCTAAAATTAAACTCACCTTTTGTCAGAATTGAATTCCTTGTCAGATTTCCTTGTGTGTGAGCATATGACAATCAAACTCCTAGCCAGCCAAGCTTAAACTTGTTCTACCTCGAAACCCAGCCTATAATTCTGCCCTACCTTGATTCTTTCTCTTACAGCAATTATTCCCATTGACTATTCTCTTTCTTTAGTACTCATGCCGGGGCAACTTTTCATAAGCTCAGATATCTTACAATTATGAAAGTCTCTGGCTATCATCAACCTGGCAAGGCGAACAAACCACAGGTACTAAATCAGTGTTTTACAACTGTGTTAATTAGATACCTCAGTTCTACTGAGAAATCTCAGCAGCTGCCAAATGAAATAATAGAAGACCAACAGACTATGGCTCCAACCCCCGCCTCCAATTCCCTTTCACTACAAACAGCTCCACTGTTAACTTGTTTTATATGTAATTTCAAAGTGTTATCAATATGGGGGAAAAATTGTACTACCTTAAAAATTTTTTTTAAATACACTGTTGGATGAGATCCTTATACTGCATGATACTTCTTGCTCTAAAATTGAAGTCCTGTGCCAGGGAGATAGCTCAGCGGCACAGTGCCCACCTGGCAAGCACAAGGTCCTGAGTTTGACTCCCAATACCAAAAAATAAATAAATAGAATAAAATACAATTGAACTCCCGTACACTTTCCTAATGCCATTATGAGCATAGTCTTCAAGAAAGAAAATCTTGATTGAGGGTTTTACCTAAATGCATCCTAGATCAGTTCTGGCTCTGGCAACATGAAGAGTTTCAAGGAATTTAAGGTAACAATTTAGGAATCGTTCCAAATTTTCTGAAAGTCAACAGGAGGACAATCTAATAAACAAGGAAGGATCCAGAGTATCTGTAATGAAGTCAGAGAATGTTCAGAAGTTTACAGGATCCTGTAGTGGTTGAATACTTTGCTCTCCAGCATGCAGACACCCTCTGCATGCTTCCTCATCCAGCTCTGTGGTGACTGTTGTGAGGCAATCTTGTAATGGCTCATACATTTGTACATCTTGTGTTATATCTGTTTCTCCAGTAACCCTGACTGATACAGATCCCAGCCCTCTTCCCAAACTGAAGCAGGTTATGGTAATCTGCTTTCCACACTCCTTTTGCATGCAAGCCAAGAAAATCTACCACTAGGGAGAGTTCCGGGTTTCTGTGTTCTGTGGGGGTTTGTACTCTTTGGCTTTTTCCTTATGTTCCATGTGACACTGGTAAGCAAGTAAACAGACAGTATTTACTATTTATCCCATTTTCAGGTGAAACTGGCTGATCTCGCCTTCGCAGTACAGAAGATGCAATGCAGCGTGGCGGGTTGTGCTTGGCTCTCGGGGGCACAGGCAGTGAGAAGAACCAGGGCAGCCCGGCCTGACAGCGGAGTCCCGCTGTGACCTTCACCAGGGCTCAAGTGTTGGCGACTGATTTTTCTCTTCAAACCTGGTAGCCAACCTCATTTTCATGAAGCTGGTTAACTCCAGACTATAGGAATTTACTTCCCAGGGCTCATTATTCTTATCTATACTCAGACTTTAGACTTGGTAGCGTAGAGGTGGTTTGGGAATTGGAAATGAAGCTCTTTCGAATGAAAATGAGTTGTAAATCTCATAAAAGGCACTCTGGATTTTAAAGACCTAGTTAAAACATATTTAAAATATCTTTTTAATACTTTTGTACTGATTATATGTTGGCATGATAAAATCTTCAATATATTGGTTCAAATAAAATGTATTAAATTAATTTTATCTATTTCAACTTTTGTATATTGGTCATTAGAATATTTTAAATTACATATACAGTTCATATTAGATATCTACAGAGAGCACTGATTGAGATCCTAGAAGCACTATGGCATACTCAGAGTACATAAGACTTATTTCAGAGGCTGGGCGTGGTAGCCCGGGCCTGTAATCCCAGCACTTGGGAGGCAGAGGCAGGAAAATCGCCAGGAGTTCGAGGCCAGCCTGAGCTAGATAGTGAGCCACTGTCTCAAAAAAAAAACCCCAAAACAATCAAACAACAACAATAAAGATTTATTTCAGATAAATTTAAAGCAAGAACCAGTTTACCATTTCTTTAGATAAATTATTTAACAAAAATGCCAACTTTCCACTGACCTTAGCAAATTTTTACATCTCTATGTACTCAGGTAAAATGGATTTTCTCATCAATAAAATGAAATTTACCTTATAAGATTTTCAGATAAGTTGAATGCAAAAAACGAAACCTGTCACATTTATAGTGCTTACAGCCCACCTAACAACAGATGCTCCAGCACTTACAGTGGAAATACATCATAATGAGCTGCTCAAACAGGGAAAATATGTGAGTCATTGTAAATATAAATTCAGTAATTCACCTACCGTACTAATAGGTTGCAGGACACTGTAGGACATCAGCTGCCCGGCCTTATGGCTGACTAGGCGCCACAGCCCCCGGGCACCACTCAGCACCTTGGCAGAGTATGTATCACACACTACTAGCCTAGGAGATTAAAGCTCAAGGCATAGTTTCTCCTGAGTGCATAGTACTCTTGCACCACCATGTAGTCAAAAAACTAGAAGTCAAACTACAGTAAATCAAGGACTCTTCTGTATTAATTCACAGTTCTCACCTTGGTGTTCATTAAACGAAAAGGTTAATTATATTTATCTCATAGGAAAAGATTAGAATACAAAGAAATCATGACTAAATTAATTTCTAAATCATTAAACCTAGGTAAATATTAGGTACAGCTCTAAAAATCAGTAATTCCAGTCAACCCTATTCATTACAAAGGTCAATCCTGCCAGGGAAAATAGAGGTCTGGCTTTCACCTCCCTTTTCCTATAGTATCAGGAGGTTACAGACCATGCTTGAGGTGACATTTTAGTAAAAAGTCAAAAAAGCTGAGGGTTGACTCCAATCTTATGCTCAGACTTGCACATATGTACGTATACTGGGCATGTAATTTGATCTCTCAATAATTTTGATAAGTTTTATGTTGACATGGGCTTTTCTACAATATATTATACCTTACAATTTTTTATACATATTGTAAGAAAATTATTTTAGCCATCAGATCTTGTATAATCCCTGAGAAGAAATTATCCTTTAATTTATTTTCAAAATATCATACAAATGTGAAGATTAATTAGGAAAAATAGATGTAAAACAGAGAATAATTTAATTCTTGATTAAGCTGATTTTTAAAATGGAAACATTAATTCATTTATTCCACTAGTAGTTACAGAGTCCCTACCATGTGCTAGACACTTTTCTAGGCACTGGGGACACACACAAAAAAGGATCAATAGATGAAGTTTTTGCCTACATGGGACTAGGCAATATCAAAATTATTCAGGAAGCAAGTTAAATGTTAAGCATATGTGTATGTACATACTTTGAAGTTGATGCTGGCGTACATCAGTCCAACTTTCTTGACTTTTTACTAAAACATCATTGAGGTGTAAGACAAGAATTCAGTCCATCTCTTCACCAAATTTCAATTTTTTTATGCTCTTCTATAGTATGTAGTAAGACTACATAAAACCCCGGCAAGAATCTCACCTTTTTGATGCCAGGTGGCACAAGAAACAAACCATTTACAGAGTGGATTACAAGTAGCCTACATACAAAAGTGTCATCTCTGCCGGATACCTAGTCTTTAAACCAAATGCCAAGGGTTCATGCCCATGATTCCCCTTAGAATTTAGAAGAAGTGCCAGGCATGGTGGTGCATGCCAGTAGTCCCAGAATTCGAGAGGCTGAGGCAAGAGGGTCATTGCAAGTTCGAGGCCAGCCTGGGCTGCATAATGAGACCCTGTCTCAAAAAGACCCCCCTCTCAAAAAAAGAATTTACAAGAATTAACAGTGCATGAATGGAGAAAAAAAAAAAAGTCCTTAACTGGAAAGTGAAGTCTGAAAGAGCCCTAGGATAAAATTGTGAGTTTTACATATAATTTTCATAAAGTTATTCTAAAAAATCAAATTAAAATCAAGTTTTAGAGCTTATTAAATTGTAAGGGAGAAGGGCTGGGGATATAGCTCAGCAGCACAGCGCCTGACTATCAAGTGCAAAGTCCTGAGTTTGATTCCCACTACAAAAATAAATAAATAAATAAAAAAGTTGTAAGACGGAGCAGATTAGGAGATGCACTGATTTGGTTCAGGGGAGGCTGCATGGTAGAGTACAAACACTCCATGTACTGATCAATGAACCAATCTATCTCTAGTCTACTGATAAATATTTTGAGTGTAAAAGAGTCAATATATGTAAAGCTATTTTATATAATACTAAGCAGCACATACACCTGTATCTGTATTCAGGGTATACTTGAACTAGGGAATGCCTGATTGAGAAAGACCTCTAAGTTTTATATGATGCAGTAATTGCTTTTAATTAACTGATTACATCCACTGTGAAAGAAATGCAAGACCTATGGATACCTTAGAGGTAACCTGCTAGAAAAGATCTGGGGCCCACAAAGACACAATTTTGTACAAGCAGAACATAATAATAATGGTTGTGAAAATGAATCCACAATCCCATAGGGCCTAAAGAAAACACTAAAACCACCAGAAATTTCCCCCTTCACAATGCTTACCAGAGGACAAATTATGTACCCAGCTGTCTAATATTGATCTGTGCTCCAACTTTCCTAGATTGTTTGTTACAAAAACTAGGAAGTAGTTCTGAAAACATGAAAATAAAAGCTCTGTTCTACAGTCTTACTTGGATTAAGTGATAGGAAACACATAGTCAAAAATGCTTCAAATACTGGAACTCTAAGCATATGACCATTCCTACCTCCATCTGCTAAGGCTGTTCCCCTGGCCACCCCTATGCAGTACAGTGACAGCCAAAAAGATAGTGTCTAACCTCTGAGAGTACAGATGTTACAGTATAGATGAAGACATGTGGTATTCTGAATCTCTATAAATAAGACACATTTTTCACAATGCATGCAACAGCATTCCTGATACTCCATGGAAATGATTAATGATCCATTAACTATAGCTATGCCAGAAAACAGCTAGTATAAATCCCATGCATCCTGCCAATTCTGTAGTTCTAGCTCAGATGAAAGGAAAAGGCAATCCCAATCAAATTCTAGTGAAAGTGTAAACTTCAGCCCTAGCCGTCACCGCCTTTCTGAGTGAGCTGTTCCTCAGTGCTTGAATTGTTGGAAGCATTGTTGTTCGTGTCCTTGTTCGGAGATTATGAACTTTTATCATGAGTTCTGGCCTTTGTTCAAGCTAAGAAGATTTAAAGAGTGATTTGGCTAGTAGATTTTCATTGTACTCAATTAATAAGATGAATCAGCACTATTTTGTATAAGAATTTCTTACATTCAGCTCTAATTTATGCTAGGTAAAGAAGGGAAAAGAATATCTTTAAAAAGAAAAGAGAAATTGCAAGGGAAAATTAGCCTGATTTTCATTTAAGAGCACCATCATCTTTAAAAAGTCTTTTTCCAAGTAGCTATATAACGAGTTTCTGTTTCAACTCTTTTTTTGTCCTGTAGATAATTATGAATAATCTACAGGAAAAGTTAGAGCAGAAAGCATTATTAGCAAAGCATTTTACGCAAATTAAATTTAGGAGAGTTTAAGCAAAGAACAATTCATGAATTTGGCAGTACTAACAACCAGTAGAGGTTCAGAACACTCCACCCAGCCAGTTAGGTAGGCAGTATTTATAGAGAGAAAAAAAGAAGTGTCCAACAGAAAGAGCTTGCTGGGTTAAAGTTCGGTTGGGAGTTTGCTTATTTAAGGAAGTTGTGTTGAGGCATTTGCCTTATAGAGGCGTGGGCTGGTCAGTTCTGTGATTGACAGAAGCTCAGCTTGCGGTCTTTGGTTAAGACTTAGCTACTTGTTACAAGAATACACTTGTGAGTTAGGTTTGTTTATACCCACTAAGTCAGGTTACATGGGGTGTTACAGAGGCAGCTTTAGGTCAGTTTGAACAGCATCCATCATTAGAAAGCTTTTTACATTACTGAGCTTTTTACTTTTTACAGTACTTTCGTATATATTGGGTTTTGGTTAATATATGACACTGGCTTTCTTTTTTTAATTTATTTTAAAAATGAAAAAAGAAATCATATTAACAAACAGACATCCATTTACAAAACAGCATAAGAACAATAAAGAGCTACAGACAAAGTGGTAGGAAATTAACAATGATTGTTTTAGTATGTATTGGTATCTTCAAAGTGGTTGCTTACTAAAACAAACAAAGACATGTAATAATGATCGAACAAGTGATCATTAACTGTTTGTTTCAGTAAAGCAATAGAAGACAGCAGTACCACTGTTAGCTGTCCTGTATACACATACATACATGATTTCCCCTTCTTTCCCTTCTCCTTTCCCATACCCTAGTTGCCCCTTAATTTTGAGCATTTTTATTTCATTTCACAATGTTTATCATACTTCCTAGTTTTTATTTACTCTTTCAGGTTCTTACACAAGTGAGACAATATGTTGCTTACACATGCAGGTCTGATTCATTTCACTTGAGTATGGTCTCTAGTTGTGACCATTTACCTATAAAAGCCTTGAGTTTATCTTTCTTAATAGCTGAGTAATATTCCATTATATAAAAATACCACAATTTTTTTTATCCAGTCCTCAGTGGATGGACATTTGGGTTGCTTCCACAATTTAGCATTTACAAATTGTGCCACTATAAACATGGGTACACATATATTGCTGTGATATGATGTTTTCATATCTTCTGGGAAAATACCCAGAAGGGAAATAGCTGGGTTAGCCTTCTGTCATTAAATAATTAATGATCATAAGTCCAAAGTCAGATAAAGGTCAAAGTTATTCTGTCTTTTATTTGAACAGCAAGTTAGGAGCTCAAAGCACAAAATTTCTGCTACTGGCTCATAACCTGTGTGAGACATTAACTTATTAGAAATGACTTGAAATTACTGAGTAGTACAGCAAATAAGAAATCATGTAGATGCTAATGTAATAAGGCTAAAAAGCAGACAAAACCTCCCTAGGTCCAAAGTAAACCCTTGGCCAAGAAAACTTTCTGCCCATAATACAAATAATTATCCCAACATTATTAAATTAAGAAAAATGCGGACTCCACGTAGATTCTGCATCTATCTTTTCCTTCTCACCTTCTCCCATGTCTCCCACACAACTAACCGTTTTTGTAGGAAGATCATAATCACCAACTTAACAAAAATGTGCTGAGTGTTTTCCATGTGCCAAGTTTTGTTTTGGCATCAGGGAACAGCGGCTACAAAATCCCAGGGCTCGTGCTCTCGTGGGGACTTGTCTATTTGTTGAGTGAATGCAGATGCTACCCTGAGCTCTAAGTCTTGGTAACGTTTTTCTTAATGCAAAATTAGGCAAATGCTAGCCCAGTTGAAGTAGTAACCATATTTATGAGAGGTGTAAGTGTTGGTCTTGTCTTTGCTTTTATTTTATAAAATTGTAACGCTCTAAGGAGAAAATTATAAAATTTAAAAAACTAAAAGAATTAAATGTAGAAAGGCCACTAAGGAAATCAGAATGCAGATCTGGACAATCACCACGAGAAGCTGTTAAGTTAGAGTCTAAGGTAAGTCTTTACTTCCTGCTCTGCTTTAATTATACTCATTCATCAAAAAGCTAAGCACCACAAAAGTTTAAATAATTAAAATCTGCTCACATTATCATATAACTGGTTCTCATAATAACGTTCTCAGTATACTGCAAGACTGAGGTGACTTCTGAATAATCAATGGAAAAACACCTTATGTTTCTAGAATTTTAAAAATTACACTGCATTTTTATTCCTTGAAAATTTATAATCATGTAAGGTAGGTGTGGCTTTCCATGGAGCTGCATATTAAGCTAATTTCTCGTTAATCATTTCACCAAGCCTTGTGTTTCCTTCCCCCTACCCTACCAGTGCACAAGAGCATACTCACGTTCTCGTAGCTCATCACACCTACACAGGATCACTGCTTTTCCTGGCTGAGACTAACTGGATTTTTAAAAATGGGGACAAAGGTGAGTGAAACAGTTTAGGATATTTTAACAGACCAAGGGCTTTTTCACTATGCTCTAAAGTCTTGCCAGGTAGGAAACTTGTATTCACTGTCCTCATTCATAGTATCACATTCATAAAATGGGTAATAGAAGAAAAATTTTAAAGACTTCCAACAGAAGGCATGCTTTATTTACTTAACTGTCATTTTGTTCATAAAACATCAAGATAATTCATTAAAATTGTTATCAGAGAAACGGTACTGTCATTTGCTATCATTAATAGCAAATATAACTCCTTAGCCTAACCTTATAAGTTATTATAACTTGTTCCAGTTAATGCCTCGCAAGCCAACAGGCTGGCAAAAATAGTCTGAAAGCCGGCTCACCCACTCACCACCAGATCAACACTATCTTCTTGGCCCTCTGTCTTCTAAACTTCCTAGGCATGATTTGCACTGCTGACCATGCCTCCCTGGAATTCTGCTCCTTAGGGCCTGTGATATGGGGGTAGCTCCTTTCCTTTCAGTATCTCTGAATCTTTCATAATCCCTCCTGCTTTATAAATGGAGACATTCTCTTAGATTTTTTAGGTTGGCTTGGTTCGCTTTGGTTTGGTTTGCCATGATGGAGTGGAATTATATATATATATATATATATATATATATAATACACACACATACAATTATATATATAATATATATATATATTGTTTTGAACCTCATGCTTCTTTCCTCTCAACAGTCTTTTGGTAATGTCGTCTGTCACTGCCCCTAGGTCCACCATTACCTACGGTACTTTCTTTATCCGTTTTTCTTTTTTTTTTTGGCGGTACTGGGGATCGAACTCAGGACCCTGAGCTTGCTAGGCAAGCGCTTATTCCACTGAGCTATATCCCCAGCCCCTACGGTACTTTCTTAATTGGTTCTTTTCACTTTCAACCTCATACAGGAGCTCAACTTTTGAATATCCTACTAACATTTCATACTCAATAGCTTATCTCTTTTATTTGAAAGACAGTAAAAACTAATAAAAAGTTAGAAATAATATAGAATTTCAAAAAATCTGATATGAATTCAATAATCATTGTTATAGTGCATATTGTTGTCTTCAAAGTAGTTGTTCAGATTACCAGGTATAAGCATGAAAAATTGGCCAAAAAATATTAAGCACTAACAGTTCCTTTCAATAAACCAATAGAAATTAGTAGTACAATTATCTTAGCTATCTTGTATATATATATATATATTTATCTTCCTTCTTTTGTCCTTTCTCTCATCCCAGTTGTTCCTCCCTTTTGAGCAGTTTCTTTCTCTTTCACAGTATCTATTGTACCTTTCAGATTTTGTTTACTCTCTCAGGTTCCTTCACTAGGGAAACAATATAATGTTTGCACATGTGAGTCTGATTTATTTCATTTATGAGTATGGTCTCTAATTGCATCCACTTACTTATAAAAGCCCTGAGTTTATCCTTCTTTATACCTGAGTAATAATCCACTGTATAAAAATACTACATCTCTTTATCCATTCCTAAGTTGATGGGAATTTGGGTGGTTTCCAGGATTTAGCTACTAAAAAACATGGGTGCACATATATCACTGTAGCATGATGTTTTCAGTTCTTCTGGAAAAATATCCAGAAGGGAAATAGCAGGGTTGAAAGGAGCCTCTAATCCTAGTTTTCAGAACCTAATCTCCAGATCCTGATGGGTTCACAGGTGAATTCTACAAGAAATTTAGAGAGGATTTAATGCCATTCTCCCCAGACTCTTTAATGAAATAGAAAGGGAAGCAATTCTCACTAACTCATTCCTGGAAGTATTACCCTGATACCAAAACCAGAAAAAGACTCATGCAAAATAAGAACTACAGGCCAATATCCCTAATGAACATAGATGCAAAAATTTTCAATAAAATACTAGCAAATAGAATGCAGCCAATCATCAAGAAGAGTATATTCCCTGACCAAGTGGGATTCATCCAAGGAATTCAGGGATGGTTCAAGATTTGTGCAAATCAATAAATGTAATACACCACATCAACAGAGCCAAAGACAAGAACTGCATGATCAACCCAATAGATGCAGATGAAGCTTTTGTTAAAGTCCAACCCTCATTCAGGATAAAAACCCTTCAGAAAATCAGAATCGGTGGTCTTTACCTCAATTTGATAAAAGTCATCTCTGACAAACCAGCATCCAACATCATACATACTAAATGGACAAAAACTGAAAGCTTTCACTTTAAAATCAGGAACAAGGCAAGGATGTCCACTGTCATGACTCCTATTCAACATAGTTCTGGAAACATTAGCCAGAGCAATTAGACAAGAGAGAAAAATAAAAGAAATAAGGATAGGAAAAGAAGAACTAAAATTATCATTATTCACAGATGACATGATACTCTCCACGGAAAATACCCAAAATTCCACCAAAAGACTTCTAGAATTAATAAACAAATTCTGTAGCATAGCTAAATACAAACCCAACACTCAAAAATCAATAGCATTCCTATACACAAACAACAAACACACTGAAGAGAAATTAGGGAAACCACACCTTTCACAATAGCATCCAAAAAATGAAATACTTAGGAATCAATCTAACAAAAGAAGTAAAAGATCTACGCAGTGAAAATTACAGTACTCTGTGAAAAGAGATCAAAAAGGATTTCAGAAAATGGAAAGATATTCCTTCCTCAGGGATAGGAAGAACCAATGTTATGAAAATGGCCATACTCCCAAAATTGTTCTATAGATTCAATGCAATCCTGATCAAACTACCATTAGTATACCTCACAGATCTAGAGAAAATATTCCCGAAATTCATCTGGAAGCAGAAGAGATCTAGAATAACAAAAGCAGTCCTGGGCAACAAAGGCAAGGCAGGAGACATCACAGTACCTGACTTGAAATTATACTACAAAGCTACTGTGATTAAATCAGCATGGCAAAAAAAAGCAGACCTGAAGATCAGTAGTTTAAAATATACTCAATGTTTTGTTTACTAAACAAGTTCCTTTTAATAAGTTTGGTACCTCCAGTTAATGGTCTCTTCTGCTTCCTAGTTATCCAATTTGCAACTCAATTCTTAATGTTTAATCTCTTTTCCTTCCTTTTCTAGCCACTGGATAAGAAATATGGCTCCTTGTGCCCCAGTCAGATCCATCCTTTTGTTTTGGTTCATTTTATTCCCTTCACTTCCACCAGTGAAAATTTTCCCTACATATATGCAGCTGAATGTGAACTGGCCTCATCCTTTGATTTTTTTCTTTCTTGTGAGATCTAGTATTGCACCTCTCACAGAGTAAGAGTCCAGCAAATGTTTATCAAAGGAGTTAAATAAGGCAATCAGTCTTTAAGTTTTCAGCAAGAAAGAAATTTATCTGCATAAAAGTCACAGAAAAGAAAGCACTGAGTATTCAAAAGCCTGGATCTTAAACTGAGAAGGAAGGTCTTAAAATATTAGATTTAAATTAAAAGTGAATTGTATTGACACTTTGGAACCTATTTGGTAACAGAGGAGAGAAAAATCTGATGAGTGAACATTTTTGCATTTTGGAAAAGAACATGCCAAATTTTTAATATTTTAAAACTTATTAAAATAATAATTACAATAAGAATAATTAATAATTAAAATATTAATTAACAGTTAAAATAATAATTTCTGATGAAATCTCACTGTCTAGGATGTTTACAACTCTAGTTAACCCCAGTTCTTGGTATGATTTTCAAACCTAGTAGTAGTTAGCGGTTTAGGTTGACTACGTTCTTTTGCCATTCTGCTTCTCCAGTAGAGCGAGTGTGATACCCAGGAATTTTTAGCTATGTAGGTATCATCTGAAAACAGTTGCTTTTTGCAGCAAGTAAGATGGGAAAAACATTGTCAAATGTAAATGTATAATCTCTTTCATAGTCATCACTTCACCCAGGTTAGTGACCTCTTAAAAATTTCTATGTAAAAGGGGTCAATGGGAGTCTTTCCACCAAAACATCTTCCAGAAAATATAAAAGGCTCTTAGATAGTTTTAGATATGAGGAAGAGTTAAGGGCCCCAAGGAGACATGACTTTAAAGCTTTAAAACAAGCTTTTAGCAGAAGAGACATTTTTAAATAAATAATTAAAATATTCCTCAGAATTTTTTATTCTGGGCTCTCCTTCTCCTCATTTACCAAACAGTTGTTTATTTGCCAACACATTTTCATGTAAACAATGCATAGGACAAAAACACTGTTCCCCCAGCATGAGGCCAAAAAACACTTGGCAAAAATTTAAATCAGCACATTCATTTCAAAAGAAAGTGGTTGCTAGGCATGGTGGCATAAGCATGTAATCCTAACACTTGGGAGGCTGAGGCGGGAGGGTCACCTGGGGTTTGAGGCCATCCTGAGCTACATAGTGAGTTCAAGGCCAGCCTGCATTACAAATTGAGACCCTGTTTCAAAATATTAGAAGAAGAAGGAGGCAAAGAGGAGGAGGAGAAAGAAAAAGAAGATGGTGATTGATTTTTTAAAATTGTATGCATTTATTACAAAAACAAATGAGCAAATTACATCAGTCTTTCTAATACATTGATCAAAAGAGTAAAGGAAATATGGAAAGAGCTTGAAATTCTTCAAAATCCTTCAAACCTGAGCAATAGGGCAAAAGTACTTTCTTGTTATTTGCCTTGTTGTTTTATCTGAAACCTGAAAATCAAACTTTTCTGTTTCTAATTTTCTAATCCGAAAATAAAACTATGATGTGAACAATTTGAAATAGGTTTAAATTTGAGACCTGGTAGACGGCACGAAACTTCTGTCAGTTAGTAAATATATTTTTAAAATCCCTGTTGATGGAACATGGAGATTCCAGTGCTTTCTCCAGTAGAGTTAATGAGGTAAATGGAAAATATCTCATTAATTTTGTGAGCCCCCTTGTGAGGCAGGAAAATGACATGCTCATCTAACAGCTGGAAATACTGAAGAACTAGTGGATATAACTGCGCTCAACTGCAAAGAAAAAAACCAGCTCTAATATGCTCTAAGATGTGGATATGAATGTTTCACACACAAACCCTCTCTCTTATTCTTAAGGAATCAATATCTATTTCTTAAAGCGCAAGGCTGGTTAAACCTTTGGATCTTAGCCCTATACCTTTTGGCAGAGTAAATTATTGTCTCATGGCCTGGCAGGGCAGTCACCCTTTTAATTTACTTTTAAATAGCTTTTTTCTCGTAATCCGTACAGTCTAACATCTGGCTAATGATGTATCTTCAGCAAACTTATTTATGTCGCTTTTTCTGTAGTTTTTTTTTTTAAGTGCAAAAAACTCAGTACATAATAGATCTTTGTAAAGTACATGGGAAAACTCACTGGGGAGATTGGAAAAGAATAAATTGATTTGTTGTTCCATAAAAATGAATTTGCCATTTCACACGGAAACGGAAATCATTATACAGTTTGGAGTTTTTTTCCAAATTCACTCGTTTTACAAGGGGGTCGCTTTGTGTGGGTGAAAATGTCAAGTTACTTCCAGTATTGCTGCCTGATTGATTTTTCTAGGTTAAGAGAACGCAAAGTCAAGTGCCTTATGTATAATAGTTTTTTTTCTCGCGCTCTCTTTCATGTACTTTCTTGCTTTTGTGACAAATCATTATTCATTTTTAACCAGCAAAGAAAATCCAAAATCAAATCAGGGAAATTTGACATCAGTTCAGTATCACTAACGTTGGGCTTTGTGTAGGGACTGTGACATCATGACAGTGAAGTATTCATTTCTTAGCTTTAGCCGAGAAAGCTTTACCTTGGCGCGTCCAATAGAAACACAATATGTAAATTAACCTATATTATCTGTATGCTGATTGGCTTGAGTTCCCCCGAATGTCACCGTCTCACCACCCAGCAAGGAGGCGCTTTACTGCTGTCTCGAGCTCCAGTTATTACTGCAAAGAAGATTTTCGTTTTTTCTATTTCACTAACAGATTATTGTACAGCAATAAGCTCGCAGGAAGAGAAGCACTTTGCAGTGGCGCTTAATGAAAGCACGTCTGTTCGCTTTCGGGGGTGGGGAGTGGGTGGTGGTTGTTGAAAATCTTGCACCACCTTCACAAGACAAAACTCTTCGGAAATGGTAAAAAGAGAAAATGCACGATGCTAGAGACATCTTTAAGCACCCAGGTGTCAGGTCAGGTGGTGTCTGTGGTACCGTCCGACCTTTTGGACCGGTGTAAGTTTCATGTATTGGATTCCTGGTTTTTGTTTTGTTTTGTTTTTTTCCGTCTGTAATAACAAAGCGCGGGGGAAAGCAAACTCATACACACAGCCGCCGTGCCATCGCCGGCCCTGTGGCCAGGGGACCTCGGCAGAGGGCACGAAGACGGGCTGCTGCTGCTCGTCGGGTGGAAGGCGAGGAAAGGCCCCCTGAGCTCCGGGTCCCTGCTCCTGCGGCCACGGCCGCTAGGCTAGCGTGCATGTAAATCACGCTTGCGGTCGTCCTCTGAACTTACCTTCTCCCTGCCTCAGCGCAGACTCGCGCGCCCTGGAGAGCGGCTGGGCGCTGACAAAGACGCGCTGCCCCTCCCGCTCCTCTGCTTCCCCACTGACCGCATTTGGCGCCTTGGTTTATTTATTTTTCTCTCCTCTCCCCTCCCCCAGCTAACCTGCACCTCCAAAGGTCAGCAGGGGAAAGCAGGAAAGAAGAGCCTTGAGAGGAGCGTCCCACGCCTCGGGCGCCCCGAAAGAGCGAGGAGGAGCATGCTCCGGGAGGGCGCGGGCTCGGGGGGCGAGGCCGGGCCCGAGTCCTGAGCGGGCCCGCGCCAGCCCGGCGCAGATGCGCGCGGGGAGCGGCCCCGAGGCAGCCACAGGGCACCGCCGCCGGCTCCGGCCAGCTGCCCCGGCCCGGGAGTCCCGGCCGCCCCGCCGGCCCCGCACACGCCCAGGGGCCCCCGCCGGCCCGCGGAGGCCGGAGCAGCCCCTGCCGCCGCCCGCGCCGCCGCCCTGCGTTACCGGGGGAGACCGTGCCGCTGCGACAGGAGGACGCGGCTGGGCTCGCGGAGGCTCCAGCGCGCAGGCGCCGCCGAGCCCAGCCTGGATGCTCAGTCCAGGCACTAAGGGAAAAAAAAAAAAAAATCAGCGATTTATAGAAAGGAGAAGCTGTAGTCTGTCGGGATACCCAACGCCAACAGGTAGGAGAATACACTCAGGGTTCAGCTTGGGGTAGGGGGGATGCGCGTGTGGGTGAACTGCAGGTGCGCCGGGAGGGAGCCCTCCCCGAGGTGGTGGGTTTTTTTTTTTTTTTTTTACAATAAACTGCATAATGGAAGTACATTCAGACAATGCATCTTCAGTGAGGCTTCTTGAGAGCTCGGTTTCTGGAAAGCCCTGCAAGGCGGAGGAAGCTCGGACTGCCAGGCGTCGGGAGCCCTTCCCTTGCTGCACAGAAGCAATCTCTCTCCATCTTCGCGTATGTAATGCATGTCTCTCCCCTCCCCCGCTCCACCCCATTATAAATCCAGGGGTGGCGGATTTCGGGTTTCGTAATGTTGCATGATGCGATCGGTATTTACCCGGGGATGTGCCGGGGGGGGGGGAATTAAAATCATCGAACGCAGTTTTGCCTGGGTTTCCATCAGCATATTCCCAGTAAGTGAGAAGTGGCCAAGGAAACGCGCTTCGTGGTCGCAGCAGAGGAAGCCCCTTCCTCTGGTGTGGCTCCCAGGCATCTAGGAGACGAGATGCATTTCGTTTTAAAAGGAAGCCACTTGTGATTTGCAACAGAGATTACCAGTGTCAGTGAGAAAGGCTTCAGTGCCCAAGAAATACAGGTCCATGTTCTATCCATGCAGGCAGCCACGGTTTACAAATGCAAGTAATTCCTCTGGGTGTGTTTCCTTGACCAATATTCACATTCACCATTTTTAATCACCATGTGGGCTTAAAAGAGGCAAGATTTGCCCAAAATGGGGGTGGGGTGGCAAGGGGAAGACAAAAGATCAAATCGCATCACATCCTGGGACAAGCCCTTACTCATTTCGGAGTCTCATGCTGAGGTCATGTTTTGCGATGAACCAACAATACTCATATGCAGCGTGAACAGTGGCCCGAGTGAAAAGGCATGTTCTGCAGGGGTTCTTGGAGCCATACGAACAGAGAAGCTGCCTGTAGAGCACTGGCAGTACTGACAGACCTCACAGCGATGTAGGGAGCCTCGCCTCTGTTCCCTGTCAGCAACCTTGTGGATTCCTTTGCAATGCTAGTGATTAGTTCTGGGGCTGGCCTATTCTACAACTGTGAAACATTTTCTCCGTTCTCTTCTAAAGGTACCCAATCCAGTGTACGTTCTCTAGAAAAGGGACATTTTTAAATTCCTCCAGCTTAGATGGTTAAGCAAGCCAACTCTCTGAAATCTCAAGCAAAAAATACTAAAGCAAGAGGATTCAAAATTAAAACTTTGTTTCCCCATAAATGAGCAGCTTTCTGTTAGCACTGACATCATTGCTTGTTAACTTAAGAACTGATAGCTCATTTTTTTTTTCCAGATATTTGGATGGCAAATCCAATGGGAGGAAAGAGGAAGCATGCCTGCAGCTCGGACCATCGGCTCTCTTTGTGGATTACATTGTCAGTAAAATGTATGGATCTACCTTTTCCTTGTTCTTATATGTAGATCATGAGACTTGACTGAGGCTGTACTCCCATCCTCCATCTATCTATGGCGAACTATAGCCATGCAGCTGACAACATTTTGCAAAATCTCTCGCCTCTAACAGCCTTTCTGAAACTGACTTCCCTGGGTTTCATAATAGGAGTCAGCGTGGTGGGCAACCTCCTGATCTCCATTTTGCTAGTGAAAGATAAAACCTTGCATAGAGCACCTTACTACTTCCTGCTGGATCTTTGCTGTTCAGATATCCTCAGATCTGCAATTTGTTTCCCATTCGTATTCAACTCGGTCAAAAATGGCTCCACTTGGACTTACGGGACTCTGACTTGCAAAGTGATTGCCTTTCTGGGGGTCTTGTCCTGTTTCCACACTGCTTTCATGCTCTTCTGCATCAGTGTCACGAGATACTTAGCTATCGCCCATCACCGCTTCTACACCAAGAGACTGACCTTTTGGACGTGTCTGGCTGTGATCTGCATGGTGTGGACGCTGTCTGTGGCCATGGCCTTTCCCCCGGTCTTAGATGTGGGCACTTACTCATTCATTAGGGAGGAGGGTCAGTGCACCTTTCAACACCGCTCCTTCAGGGCTAACGATTCCTTAGGGTTTATGCTGCTCCTTGCGCTCATCCTCCTAGCCACACAGCTTGTCTACCTCAAGCTGATATTTTTTGTCCATGATCGAAGGAAAATGAAGCCAGTCCAGTTTGTAGCAGCAGTCAGCCAGAACTGGACTTTTCATGGCCCTGGAGCCAGTGGCCAGGCAGCTGCCAATTGGCTAGCAGGATTTGGAAGGGGTCCCACACCACCCACCTTGCTGGGCATCAGGCAAAATGCAAACACCACAGGCAGAAGAAGGCTGTTGGTCTTAGACGAGTTCAAAATGGAGAAAAGAATCAGCAGAATGTTCTATATAATGACATTTCTCTTCCTAACCTTGTGGGGCCCCTACCTGGTGGCCTGTTACTGGAGAGTTTTTGCAAGAGGGCCTGTAGTACCAGGGGGATTTCTGACGGCCGCTGTATGGATGAGTTTTGCCCAAGCAGGAATCAATCCTTTTGTCTGCATTTTCTCCAACAGGGAGCTGAGGCGCTGTTTCAGCACAACCCTTCTTTACTGCAGAAAATCCAGGTTACCAAGGGAACCTTACTGTGTTATATGAGGGAGCCTCTGTAAATCCCTAGCCTTGTGAAACACTAACCTTCTCTGCTAAGCAACTGTGGCCTGTAGCCATATTTTGAGAAGAAATTCAAGAATGGGATCAGCAGTTATAAGGATTTGGGCAACATTCTGCAGTCTTTGCAATAGTTCACCTATAATCCTATTTTAAATCTCAGCGTGATCCTGCTGACTGCCGGCGAAGGTTTGTAATTAAGAAAGGACTGAACCACTGCCCTAAGTTTCTTTCTGTGGTTGAAAACTAGATAAGGAAAGTAGCGGGTGCTAAGTATCAGTGCTAAATGCTGTGTATATCACTACTTATGAAAAAAACATCAAAAAAAGAAACCAATTAGCATTGGACATCTTAATAAATTAAGTTGACATGAGGTAAATGTGTTGATAAAAACTAATTTTAGAAGTTTGAAGACTGTAAACATTTCATACTATTTTTGTTTTGCAAAGACTAAACTATTTGAGGACTTAAAAAGTACTGTAATCCACTAAAGACGTGCCATGAATTATTGGAATACACTTTAAAAATCGCCTTGTAAGTCTGGGGGAGCATTCCAAAGCAGTATATTGGTTCCAATTAGAGTTTACTTTTTTGTATTAATACATTGCTATTTCTAAATACCACCTTTCCTTAACTACCAGTGAAACTGCTAGCATTGAACTGTATTCTGTGGTTATGTTGATTTAGTATAAAGGTTTTCCAATTCATTTATACTTTACAAATGCTAGATACTGGTCTGGAGGCAACATTAATGGTACCAGCTGGTCACAACTGAGTGGTTCTAATAATGCAGAATAAACACATGTTGCCTTAAAGGGTTATCTAGTATCCTTCATCTTATTTAGCATTGGAGCAAATAGCCAAGGGACATCGACTCAGCCATGGTCATTCATCTGAAGTGCATGGAAGACCATTTAGCACTCCTTTTCCTCTTCCTTCACATGGTTTGAAAATTAAGGTGCACATCACTGGAACAGGAGATTTCCTTCCGAGGTGTGCTGCCCACTCTAATGTGTTCTGGGAAGCTGGCAGTTGAAGTCTGTTTATATTCTAAGTCAGCTGTCAAGAGGAGACCACAGCCTTAGTATGACATCCTGCACAATTTGTGAAGCATTTATTCTACAGAAGGCACAGTCTTGTTTATATTTTCTGCACATTCGCTGTATTGGTCGTTTAAATTATTTGAGTTTTAACTTGTGAAAGCTTATCATATGATTTCAGGTACTTTAGAAATACATTAGATTCTGTGAGTCTCATTCTTTAAGATACAGATGTGTGAACTTCAATATAAAGTTGCATTTGCCAAAATTTATTCGTGTAGCCTGTTAATTTTCTTGGAATAAATTTTACATTTTGGCATATAAGAATCCTTTTTCTTAAATCTGGGAGACAAGCACAAATTAGGAAAACGTGCTTTATTATGATTTTGGTTGTTTATTTTTATAGTTACTATATCCTGGAATTGGAAATGTATGAATGATAATGAGCTCATAAACTGACATAATATTATCTAAAAAAGCATTACTGGTAGCTTTCCATAATCCTCCCTCTATTCTTACATGCAAGGAGTATTTAAAAATGTATATTTGCTTAATGTGTTGGTTCAGCATTTTAATATAATTATCACACTTTAATTTGTGCATAATTCATAAGACAAATGTTTTATCATAACATGAAAAAAGAGAGGAAGTTATTTTTTGTTTGTTTTTCATTGTTTTATTTATGGGACTTTTTGCATTTGGAAAACAAGTTTAGGAATCTAGTGGGACAGCATTTGTCATTGCTATAGTATGTCTATAAAAAGAATATCAGTATAAAAAAGAACAAGATAACTGAAATGTTTTAATTTCACTTGAAATTGTTCAGTGTTGCTTATATAGGGACAGCTCAAGCCATGATACAGTGAGTACTCTGGACTCCCTTTTACTCCGCAAAGTTGAGTGGCTCTCAGACAAAGTTTAATGCACAGCAGTGAGTTTGGCCCAGCCACAAAGGCTCCTGGCTGCCACTAAAACTGTAATCTAAAACACCATCAAGAAGATGCTATTAAGAGATGTTCTGATAACATTATGTCTCCCACAAAAAAAAATTTAGAGGAAAGTTTTAATTATGATAATTATCCTTAGGAGCAATTTTGCTTACAGGTTCTAATATCACCAGCACCAAATAGAAAATTCAGCAATACCTAGGGGCAAAAGGAACAGGTGTTACCAGCACTCGTTTCCATTTCCTAGTAAAGAAAACTGAAATGTGGATTAAGAGTAGGAGCCTGAGGAATCAGAGCAAGAGGAAGCGGGGCTGTCTTCACCTAGCTTTCTGGAGTAACAGATCCAGGTTGGGTCGCGTGACCAGCCCGAGTGACCACGCCATATAGCTGAACTGTAGTAACTTTCCTGTAAGGCCTCTCTTGAATAACTTGGCATTTGCAGGTCCAGGGGAAAGCGGTGGATGACACACATCCCCACCAGTTAATGCTGTTTGTAAGTGAGAGAGTAATCCTGGCAATCATACAACATAAAAGTCTACTTCAGGGTCTTCATGACCAAATCACATTGTCTACTTTGATATGCATTCCAATACTCAATATTTACAAACAGTCAATATTCCTGCTCTTCAACCCATAAAAATGCACTGGGGAATCCAACTTTCTTGTGAAAAGACCCACTACTAGTAATAACATGTCTCTTTTGAGCTAATTGCATATTGGAGTTCAACAGTCTGAAATTGTTTTCCATCATAGTGGAGATGCGTTTGCATGGAGGCATCTTTACCATCTCATCTGGGTCCTTTTGTGCACAACACATTTAGTTCCAAGATACTGGGCAGGGACGAGGCATTCACTGTGTGAATGTAAAGTCTTGTGCAGATGTTAACTGGTAGAGGTGCGTAGCCTGCTCAGTCTCCCACCTAGGTCCCATTTAAATAACAAAAAATCAGTATGGTTAGAAGAAAACCATTGTGTGCAGATAGGACAGTCTATTGACTGAACCGTCTTTTTTAGACTTTACGTGACTGGGTTTCAACACCAGTATTTTCCCCATAAACTTGAACTGATTTGTAATTGTTGACACATGGACGTGGCCACCTACCCATTTACCACTATCCCCCATGAAGGTGAGCTGAATATGTGACTCATGTATTCTTTCACTCAGAAAATACCTGCTGGGCCCTGGGCTTGGCGCTGTGGGCACAGTGAAACTTTACAAATCAGACATGGAGACTTCTCAGTCTAGTGGGAAAGAAAACAACAAGTATGTAATAAAATGAGTCGTCAGTGTGCAGGTAGTAAACATTCCCAAGATGCAATAGGTATTAATGGCCGTGACTGACTGCTTTCCATTTTCCTTCCTGTGCCTTATCTTTTATGTTTCCCCACTGATCCTTGAGATCACCTATCTGTTGTAATCCCTCAACTCAGAGGGAACCCCCATTCTACGCTAAGTATCAGGACCATTTCTCCCACACGTAGATGAATCACCATGCAGTGCTTTGGAACCAATTTCTATGTTGTTAATTCTATATATAAAATCACAGCAGAAAAGCTAAATGCCAGATTCCCCCCCACCCATATCCTGTCACTCCCACAAGAGATTTCAGTTGCTTCAAGAGGTCATTCCTGCTTGCTTGGACTTTCCTCCATGCTAGCATGAGATTGCCTCTGTGAAGTGCAGTGTGATGAAGAATTTGTTTGCTTTCATTTAAGGACTCTCAGGGGCCTCTGCTGTGTCCAATAACAATGGGAATATTATGTGAAACTGAACATTCATTTTTATTATGAAGGCATGCTACTCCTTCAGTGATTCTTATTGCTCCTTATCAGGGATATAACAAATTGCCAGTCTGCTGAAAAGTTTATTGAAGCCCTAAAGCTTGCCTCTGTGGCAAACACAATAAAACATATAATTGTATAGACATAATTTTTCAGCTCAGCCATATAATGAGTTGTGTTACAACTGAGATAACTGCATGACAGATGCAAACAGAAGCAAAACTCGGGGCTGGGGATATAGCTCAGTGGAATAAGCGCTTGCCTAGCAAGCGCAGGGTCCTGAGTTCGATCCCCAGTACCACCAAAAAAAAAAAAAACAGAAGCAAAACTCTTCACTTCTGTGTGCTCCATGTGTAACACAGACTATGTGTTATTAAACACACATGCACCAAAAACTCCAGCTTGTTTATTCCATATTAAACAGGAAAAGAAAAGAGCTAACATGATAAATGTTCATGTTATAAATATTAACTAAAGATAGTTATCAAGATAGATAGCTACCAGACTTGTGAATTATTTATTATTCCCAATCTTGTTTGTTTTTCTGTGCAAAAATACATTGCTTTCATGTCTGTTAATATTCTCTTAGAAATGTTTTGAATGGATATTGCAGATAACTATTTGTTGCTGAAATTTTTTTGTTTTTATTCTCAAATGTGGGCATGTCAGTACCCTGTGACATTCCCATACCTTCAGAAAATGTATACCACATTAAAATAATAGACTTGCTGAATAATAGTCTGCACAGTGGTTAAAATGGAGATATTGTTTGTACATGGCTGGATTATTTTCTGCCAGCAGTCAAAATAGTCAAATAAGTTTAAATCCCATAGGAAACTGGAGCAATGTAAGAAAGGTTGGAGGTCAAGAGATGAATAACTCTCAGCTTTATCCTGCAATGTAACAGGCTCTAAAAATATAACCAAAAAGCTTTAACTTTATAAAAACATTACATAAATGAGATGACTTTAAAATGGGGAAGGAACTCTTACACTATCGGTTTTTGCCAAAAAGATAATGTCTGTTGCCTTCTCAAGCCCTCTGGGTTAAGAGGCTTTCAAAGCCATGTTTTCTCTCACAATTCTAGGGGAATTAATACAAGTAGTGACACCTGAAAGGCCCTCAGAAGAAAGCCAGAGAATGTGTTTCCTTCTGAGTCCTGGTAGAAAAAGGACCACCAAATGCCCCAGGTGGTTTGAGGCACTCGGCCAATCCCTGGCTCTTTCTAGTGACACAGGACTCATCGTTAGAAAGACAGGTGTCAACCTTTGCCTCACAAGCAGATGCAGTGTTTGTTCCTCCACCTGCATTTAGCAAATAATAACATCTTAACACAAACCTTAAAGCAGATATTGTAGTGCAAGTCCTGGTTCATGGCGTTTTGAATACATGATACAGAATTGTAACATCTAACATGGGTGAGTACTCAAGGTCATGGGATGGCGAAGCAAATCATTTATTTTATTACCTGGAACCTCACTTCAGCATGAAAAATGTAAAAACTGAATTGATACTTGAGCTTGAACTAGTGAAAGTTAATTAATCACTTATTTTCATAGCTTTAAAAAAGAAAACCTGTCTACATAGAGGAAAGGTGAGTTTGTTCTTTTCTCCTCCTTTCAAAAACATGGTGAAAATTCATTTTCTCCAGTGAGAAGAGGAATTGTTGGTTATGTTTAGTAAGCGCTTTTATTGAGATGTCATTTAACTCAGTAGTCACTTACTTTGTGCCTATTACATGTAGGTTCTGGGAAGTTAACTTACCTATGCCTCATCAATAAAAAAGAGAAGACAGTAGTACATACCGTTGATGGGGAACCCTTTAGAATTTTCAGTGATAACAAACGGCTGGTGCGTGCAGGCCCCTGTTTCACCACCACTGCTATACACCTATATGCTAGGGTTACTGAGGAGATTTATTGAGTCCATCCTTGTGATGCCCTTAGCAGAAAGTCTGGCATGTTAAATAAACTTCACTTTTTACTGTAATAGAGTTCACACCTAGCAGTGAAGACATAAACACATTATGAGACAATGTGGTAAGTGCTGTAAAGGAGATCTGTGAGGTAAGTGCGAAGAGAACACAGACAAGCAATTAACTCCGCGAAGGTGGGAGCGGGAAGCGAGACAGGAAAGGTGGTGACTGAACCAAGGCTTGAGGGATAATTTTAATTGTATGTGCTGGACAATGTTAGGAGAACCATTTCAGGAAGAAAGAACAAGGTGCACACAAAGAAAACCATTTGAAGGCTCCCAATGTGTTCAAGGCACGCTTCTAGTGGTCGGAGAACTGTGGATGGGAGCAGTGGGGCGTACACACAGGAAGGGGCAAACCACCATGACGTAGTTGTTAAAAAGCACAAGATTTGGAGGTTTAAGTCTTTATCACAATGACCCTTATTAGCTGTACGGTCTTGAGCCGGACAATGTTACTCCCTGAAACTCAATTTCCTTAGCTATAAATTGGAGAATAAGAAGCAGCAGTAAGATTTGGAGAGTAGAAGAAATAATAAATAAGCACTTACTCTGGACAAAGCCCTACTCTAAACTGTTTTCGTATCTTAGCTCATTTTATTAACACAAACAGGTGCGATTGTCATTTGTAACAGTTTAAAAGCGGAAACCAAAAGGTAACTTGCGAAAGTTAGTATTACGCAAAGCATGGATGTAAAGCACTCACTCTAACGCCCAGCCCAGTGTAGACGCTCATGAACATTAGCTGCTGTTGTTATTGTTGCTGCTCCTGCTGCTGCTGCTGCTGTTAAATACAAGAAAATAATTGAAGAAGGTTAGACGCTAATGAGAGTAAAGAGATAGGGTACAAAGAGAGCTCCAGGCCTTTCCAATTCCACTGCCCCTTGCTGTCTGCCCTCTGCCCTTCTCATCCACTGACAATCTGAAGGAACCAAAGAATAGTAGTAGGTTACTCATATCCCCCACTGCTTTCATGGAGGATCCTGTGCCTAAAGAAAGAGGAGAACCCATCTGATTTTTCAAAGGATTTTTAGAAGGACATTGCTCAGGCTTTAAAAGTGGGTTGCACAGCTCACACCAGGTGGACAGTTTTACCTAGATGCGCCTCCTCTTCAGCGCTGCACCAGTGTTGTCACATTTTACAAAGAGGAGAAATGAACGAGGTGACTTCTGTAAGATGTGTAAGAACTTCTCGTGGAGTCTGTCAGGTCTCCCTTTAAAGTTCCACCCTCCAGGGACACCATTCCTAGTGAATGCGCCGCTAATAACACTTCTTGCCCTACTCTGAAGTTGCACTATAGCCTTTGATCATGGTAGTGTATAGATCTCTACACAGTAACGGGGTGATTCAGAGTGATTACAAGAACTAACCCTTAAGAATTGTGTACTTGGTATTAACACATACGCGTAGTGCTCACACTTTTCCATAGATTGGCTTATGGGCAGGCGCTCACATACCTGGCCACTCCTGCATTGCGTTTTAAGCTAGTGCTTTGCCGTTGCTTTCATGCAACCTGAACAGCATTCTTTGTGTTTGACCTCTGACATGACCAGGTACTGTAACAAGGGTAGCCCATCTTCTAATGACGGCGGCTGTCTTCTCCCTTCCAGCATGACGGGGTCTGTGGTCTCAGGAAACACAGTTTCTATTTCATTACCCTGCACTGTGGGGCAAACGATGTCAGGCTGCGTATTAGGACCTGGTTTGCTGATCGGTGATAAGCCACAGTCAATTCACTTGACCTTTAGTTTGCTCTCTGTGTAATGAAATTCCTCTGGCTTGGAAAAATCTATAGTTTGTTTATTTAGGTCATGGATGTTTCCAGGACATTAATGACGTGGTGATGCCTAACCAACACAGCTTTCCACAACTGACAGTGGTTCACTGAGACTCACTACCTACGTACAATATTAAAACCAGGCTCCTGTCTAAGCACCTGCGGGCTCAAGTTGATTCCAGCTTGTTGGTTCTCACCCTGGAGAATATCTATATATAGCACATTGAAATACTCTTTCTCTGGGCTTTTGCTTTATTCATGTGCTAACTTCATAATAGCACTTTTAATTTTAATCAGGCAGACTGAATGCGCTGCAACCATTGCAAATGACCAAATTATGGATATTTGTGCACTGCTTTTCCTTTTTATGTTCTGCCCTCAATTATAAATAATTCATAGATTTCTTTTAGAGGAAACCAAAGCTGCTTCAAGTTTCTAGATCAAACATCTAAAACATAAAATAGAAGATGTTTTCATACCTCTGCAGTTTGTGATTTCAGAATGATCCACTTTTGAACAGATACTTAATAAGCACCTTGTGTGTATAATGTTCAGAGTGCTTAATAAACTCTTTAATTGAATCTGTTATTGGCTTAGGTTTTAGTCCTTAAGACTTGTAAAATGAACATAAACCTGTTTTTTGGATATTGCTGTGCCTTGCATGCATGAAAAAAATCCTGGCTGTTAATGCAAATCAATGCAAAACCATCTTCTTATTATTTTTAATCATATTCAAGGCTCAGATTTAAATAGCTAGATTTAATGGCGTGTTTTTAATTTATAATTCTGATTTATAGCAATAAAATGGCTTACTTACTATAAACACCCCTTTTTCATATTTTGAGTCTTGTGGCTTGTTGACTTTTAAGGGAATAGACTAGGTAGGATATCATTCTTATCCTGACAGTAACTTTTGAGCTACCAATAAAGAATTTAGTTGGAAGCATGGGAAAATATTCATGCATCCTGGAATCTATAATTCAAGGCAACAAATGTTCCTACTTTTACACAGTCTTGATACATCTGCAGTGCACTGAAAATTCTGTACAATTATTGCATCGATGCCTCTAAATGTGATGCATTCAGTGCCCCAATGCAGAAAGAACCTGTGTTCTTCTCTATGGTGACATTATTTGTTATGCCTGGGAGGTCTTGAGCATTTTCTGCAATGCCTGAGTTCCAGTGCTCTGTATTTCCATCAAGAACATAAAAAACTGTCATTTTCAGGAAGGAAAAACAAGACGGGAGAAAGATATTTTTTACTGTATTGAGCCTTGCTGAGGAAAATTTGTTCTCTGCTATAATCTTCAGATCAATTTAAACTGTGTGCCCATGACAGTATACATTCTCATAAATATTCAACCAAAAACTATTCTATTTTCAGCCAACTAAAACTATAAATTATAGTGAATAATTATGGCCAAGTAGAGCACGTTCATTATAAAGACTGAGGAGAAGCATACGGGAAACTGGGGGCTTACCTTACTGCCTTAGATACTTCTCTATGGCAGCAAGACAGAAATGCATTTCACTGTTAGTAGGAGCAACCAGCATGTCAGCAACTGTCAAAGAGAAGACGCATACAAAATAGGAGAGAGTGGTAGGGTTGTTCCAGTGATGGGAACCAAGGACACCAAAAAACAAAAAGAAAACAAACCAACAAACATTTATGAGTAGGACAGTTTGAAAGGACCAGGGGGGAAATGGGATAAATTTTTCAGTGGCTTAGAATATGACATTACTATTTTAAGAACCTCCAGTGCCAATTTGTACATGAGATTGAATTCAAAATGCATTAAGATCTTGTATGATATAGCTATGTTTTATTTATGCAGATTCTTCTCTCATTCTTTGCTATATTTCATTCTTTATCACCATCACATAAACACACACACACACACACACACACACACACACACACTCATGCACGCACACCCCCCTCCCCAAACACACTGAGTCTCACTTCTCCCCAAACGGAAAATCCAGTCAAGTTTCACCTTTGCTCACCTTGACTCACATAGATTTTTTCAGTGTTCTAAATGCCTAGGCTATGTGCACTCTCTTTGTGACTTTAGAGGATGTGATCGTGTTCTTTGATTGTTTTAGTTTTTCTTTTAGAGATGAAATCAAGGTTCATTCTTAGAAGATAGAAAACTGTAAGCTCACGGATCTTGTCTTCTACTTATTTTCTATTCCACACATTACCAAAACTTTTTTTTTGTACCAGGAATCAAACTCATGACCTTATGTTTGCCAGGCAGGTGCTTATGCTGCTGAGCTATATTCCTGGCCCAAATTACCAAAACTTAATACCAGCCAATAAATAAATGCTTAATGAGGAAAAATATTGTTTACATACAGAAACAGAAAAGCAAAAATACTAATTTTAGGACCTTTTCCCACCTATTGCCATTTTTACTAACACTGTCCTTGTCCCACTTGAGATGTTAATTCAGATATTATTCCCCAAACAGGTAGGCCTGGGATGGTAGAGTACAAGGGGCAGAAGAGAAAGAAAAAGAATCTGTAATTAAAATTTGAATAATTGTGCCTTCTTCTGAGTCAATGAATATGGTAATTTTTGATGGAAAGTGGATTTAAAGGTTTTCTTAATGGTCAATAATTTAGAACAATTCACACTTTTTCACTAGGTCCCTTGTGACTAATTTTGGGCAAATGGCCTACATAATCAGAAAGACTATATGATACTTTATAGTAAGTGCAATTTCATATAAACATGCTAAATAATATTGAAGCAATATGTTCAGATTTTTAAAGACATGTTTTTACTTTATAACATTCTTCAGCTGGACAATATTCACAGATGGGTAGATCCATGCAGTGATCAAGGATATCCCTTAAACTGTGCTTCAATAAATAACTATATAAGACACTAACAGATCATTCATCTCATTCATCATGATGTTAAAAGTGTCAAATTTAGAAGTCAGTTAAAGTGTAGTAGAATTTTTAAAAGGCACATATTAGAATTTAAAGAATAAGATTGAGCATAAGAATTGTTTACCAACTATAAATAAATATTGTCTTAATCTGAGTGTCTTTTATACAATAATTAAAATTGCAAATTAAAGTCTAGAGTAATCCAATTTTTATCAGTTGGTTTGAATCCAGTAGCTGAGAAATTCCTCTAAAACATCTGAAGAATATACTGTAATTTCATATTTCATCCTTTGTATGTCAACAATACTAGCCTAACAGCAATTGAATTTTAATATATATTCAAGTATAGTTTAGAATATTTTTGTCCTGCTTTACATAATTTATAAATGCTGTTGAATTTTATATATGAGGGTACTTATTATTTTACTATTTTTATCATGATAGTTATTTAAAATCCAAATAAAGGGAAGAATTTTAGCGTAGGAGTTTAGGGGTAAGGAAGATGTATAATCTTACTTTGTCAGAGAAATGAACTCTGGGTTATTATCAGTGGCTAATAAAATTGGATGGATGAATTTCTTGATTTTATAATAATTTTTTTAAAAAAGAAGCCCTATGTAGACATAAGCCCATGTTTACAGCTAGATAGTGTTTTTTTTTTTAACACTAAAACCTGCAGTTCAAACATTTTCCTGAAACTTAATTAATGGTAAGAGTCAGGTCAGGGGCAAATACTTAAAACATTTTATTTTGTTAACCCAAGAGGATTGAAAGTATTTTACTTGTTCAGCTTCCAGCAGTTGGCTGTTGTTTCCAAAGAAAGGATCATAAAGAAGATTGTAATTACTGTAAATCACTTTTCCTTTGCATACATTAAATATGTTTATGTAATAATTTATGTAGTCATCACACAGTGATAGCCCATTGAAATTAGCACAAATGACACCACAGTGAAAAAACACAAATGTCATATCTGATTTATACAGAGCTGGTTTCAAAATATAAATGAGGTTTATTCCATATTTTACTAATCAGGAAAATTGATGATCTCAACTCTAAAAACAGAATTTTATCATTTACATGCTACTACCATAATGGATGTTCTCACCCTTGCTTTAAATGTTAATCGTTAAAGACATATAGGAAAATCATCCCACTTCATTCCTAAAACAGTGTATTTCCCAAATCAAGAATGTAAGTGCTCCATCCAACCATAACAAATTGAATCCTAAGTATTTTAACTTTAATAAAAGATCAGTTATGTCATGATACCGCATTTCACAGAGAGGAGGTACCCGTAGGGGAATGAGACCATCAGCTTCTAAGCTATAGGGGCTCTCAATAGGGTGAGTGTGGTAGTAGGCAGTGATTCAGTGAAGTCATTCACTTGCCAGACCCTCAAGCTCCCTGGTAAAAGTCAAGTATCAGTAGCACAGCAATAATATTCCTCATCAGGGCTGTGTGATTTGCTATATTCTGCATTTAGCAGGAAGGAAATGAATTATTGATTTAATTGACATTGATTTTTTTGAACTGCAACAAGATTTTGCCTCAAAAAAAAAAAAAAAAAAGAGCCACTGTGGCTTCCTTTTTTAAGTTTAGAAATATCTACCTTGAAGCCATCTTTTTCAAGGGGCAGACCTGTAGCTGGAGTAGATTCTTGGGTGGTCACTGGACATAGTACAGTGGTAGTACAGTGGCTCTGGGTGAACTGAAAGTATCTGATAGCTTTGATCCTATTCAATGTCAAATAAATTTTAATTTCTGAAATTTTAACAAAACAGTACCGAAGTGGGGATAAGATGAGGGGCAAAGGGGCTTTTTGGAAAACAGAAGAAATGGACACAATCCATTATCAACCTGCGGCCAGCTAGCCATACCTTTCCACGCCCCAATTCACCCACCACCCTATTAAAAAATGGCTAAATCTAATAGCATCTTGACTGCATCAGGTCAGTGCCAAGCGCAGCAGCAGTTGTAAAACCTTCTTACGGATCAAGAAATGCAAATGACTACTTTGAATGATAAGTATTTACCCACTGATTTTGCTTTTGAAAAACTGTTTCCATCTTGCACAAATTTGTATGGTTTTCACTTTGAATTTCTATTTCCAAAACTGCCCTGATAATTATTTGGGGGGCTCCTATTGCAACCACTTCAAAATAAGAGCCACCGAAAACTCCACGCCTATTCTCGTTCCTTGTCGTCTTCCCACAAGTTCAGAGTTGTTAGGTGCCTCTTCTGTGTAAGGGATACAGCACACAATATTTTCAATGCTATTGTTGTAGGAAAGATTTAAATCAATCCATGCTTTGATGCCCACAGAACCACAAGACCAAGACCATTCACCCCATGTAAGCCCCAGGAGCAAGCACAGTGACGGGATCTTGCACACCAGCCCAAGTAACAAAAGCAGAAACACAAAGCCAAGGTTGTGATTCCTGTTGATAAAATAAATAACGCTGCGGGATGAATAGTACAAAGAGCCGTTTTAGGACGATGGAGCTAGAAAGACAAATCGAAGGCACAAATGCCACTTTAGAGATAAGTTAATAGAACACAGAGCCCGAAAGGCTCTGAAGAGAATAGACCTAATCGTGTCTGAGCCCAGGAGTCTGATGAACATTCCTCTGCAATAATATCAGAACAGATTGAATTCTTATTATAGAACATCGTACTGTTTCAGTGACATAAAAGAAATTAAAAAGTCATACAGTGAAATTTCAAGTGAGCAGGAAGTGTTTTCTTGGCTATCTCAGGAGCCTTCTCCAAAAAGTATTTATGCTTCCACTTCTGGATATCACCAACAGACAGGAGTTACCTTGGTTTGTTTATTAGCATAAAGCAAAAACAAAAAGCACCTATATAAAAATAATTAATGTAGTAATAGATATTGTGCGGCCAAAAATATATGTGTATTATTCATATGTTTAATTTTAAATGGATTATACTTTCATATTTTAGAAATGTCTTCTATGTATCATGATAGGATACAAATGTAGTTTTATCCAAGAATCAAAAGACTTGAATTCTAATTCGGATGTTGCCTTTAATCCACTGAGTGACCCCATGATCAATACCCAGCCAAAGCCATGTAATCTTTCTGGATCTCCATTTCATCATTCTTAAAAAAAAAACTTTTAAAAACACCTTTTTCTGTGTTGACATTCAGCAAGTTTCTTCTGTTGTTTCAACTATGCTTTATAAATACTATAGAAGACTACAAGGATGAGGTTTGCATTTGTAAGTATTATACTATTGCTTTCAACTGGATTAAAGTATGCCTAGGTGATAGAAATAAGCCCCACTTTCATAAACAGGACCCAAATGGACTGAAAGATATAAAAATTGTAAATGTAGGTAAGGAATATACCCTCATACCCAAGAAGCCTTCAGGTTATAGAAGGAACCTTAAACCATTTCAGATTCATACACATACACATATGTTGGGAAAGTATCCCAAGCTCTAAAATGACTAAGGAGAAAATATTTTTGCTGTGGAGAAGAAAGACAATGAATCATGTCATTTTGATGCTTTTCTGAAGGTACCAGAGAATACCTAAAGTAACCAGTTAGAAGGTGAAAGGGTAATACACACAGATTCAGCTTCTTTGGTATCTGGGAAGTAGAAGCGAATTATTTTATTGGTAAGTATAGGGACCAGTGGTCGAAATGAACCACTTTTAAAGAAAGATCAAGAACATTTTGATAACTTAGAAATAATTATAGCACTATAAGGGAATCAGAGCTTTAATTCAATCATCTTGCCAGGCGTGGTGGCCCATGCCTGTAATCCCAGCACTCAGGAGGCTGAGGCAGGAGGATTGTGTCGAGTTTGAGACCAGCCTGGGCTACAAAGTGAGCTCAAGGCCAGCCTGAACTGCATGCTGAGACCCTGTCTCAAAAAGACAAAAAAACCCCACAAAACAAAAACAACAATATCATCTGTAGCAAAAACTTGTGCTATTGATCTAGCTGTGGAGAAAACCACCACAGGAAAGGGCTATGTGTGACATGGACAGCTGTGGCAGAAGGATAACTTAACAAAGAGGGCCTACCGGATCCAAAGTACTTTTCCCCTCCTAGCTTTCCTGCTCTACAAGACAGACATCTCCAGAAGCATCCTATTAAACTGTACATGTGTGTGTTAGTGATGTAAGGAGAAAATAAATATGCCATCTGATCTTCTGCCCAAGTTCAGAGACCCTCCTCTATCAATGTCTCGCACCCTGCTCCTGGGATGTGAGCCCTTTCTGCTAGGTTTCACTTTACCGTATTCAACATTTACATATTTTCACGACTTTCTTGCCTTACAGAGGGAGAAGGCCCACAAAACTGTTCTACATCTCCCTCCCCCTGTCACTCCTCCTCAGTTCAGATCTGGCATCACCTCTTCACTCCTCATCCACACCCCTCCCATCTCCTCCTCAATTCTACTCCCAGCGGTATCAGGAACGTCCATAGGCTGCTTGGTTTCCATGTCATTTGCCTCAGCTTAGCATTCCTTCCTGTAAAATTCATTTCATCTTCCACAGTTCCTCATGATCCTCTGCTTTGCTCCTACTTCCTGGCCAGACCCTTTGAGTCTCCTTTGCCAATTTCCCTTCTGTAGACATTGTTACAAACATTGCTGTCACAACACCTCGCCACTGGAAGCCACTCGTGTCTCTCTGATGCTTTCCGTGGGAAATCTAATATAGGGAGCAGGGTTCATCAGTTACCCTAGGCTCGTTGCTCACTACTTTGACAGCTTTGTAAGAACTACAAAAGGCCCTCCCTGTTTTCTTGTCGTCTTCAAGGTACTGGTTAGGAGAAACAGATGAATATGTACCACTTATGATATCAGTGATGTCAGTTTTTGACACGGCACTGCCTGCAGAGCCCAGCTGACACAGTGGTATGATTACCTGAGACGCACCCTACCTTCATAGGCAGCATTAACTAAGACTTACTGAAGACGTACTGTGTGTCAGGCATAATTCTAAGCACTTACTATTTCCTAGCTCATTTCATACCACAACCCTACAAGGTAGGGATTATTTTATTATTATTATTATTATTATTATTATTAATATTCCTATTATTATTGTCATTATTATTCCCACAGTACCCATGAGAAAATTGAAGTACAAGAAGGTGAAGTAACTTGTTGAAAGTAATGGAGTTGAGAATCAGGCTTTGAATGTAGGCAATACGCAGGTAGGGCCCAGGTTTCCCACCTTTATACAGCCCCACCCTGCCTACGGTGGGGCTCTGGTCTGACCTCCCTTAGGACCTTCAACTCAGTGTGTAGAACCTTGATCTGTTCGTTTCTTGCCAACTTTGCTCTCGCTCCACAATTCTCTGGATACCGGTCTCTCATGTGTCTCACTATACAGTATTGATCTGTCTGTTAAACTTTGTCACTTGCTAGCTTAGCTTCCTGTTACTCTTGCATCAGAAGACTAGACAGGAAGCTTTCCACTAGAATTTAAGCTGTATGACCTAGAGAAACTTATCTTTTCCATTAGTAGATCTTCCATACCCACGAAGAGGTCTCGGCAAACAGTAAGTGTTAATAAATACTTGTGGAACAATGAATGCAGACCCCAGCTTGCCTTTAGTGTTTCCATTTGTCTTCCGGTTAAATCCTCCAAGTTCCCACCTGATCCGTGCCCTATCGTACCTCAGTACATGGCCCACGCCTGTATTGTAACCATCAGAATATCCCATGAGTGGCTGGGGTCCTGTCTTTTCTACCTACTATTTAAACTCCGAAACACAGTACAGTGTCTGGCACAGAGTCAATATATATTTATTGCTTGAATTAAGAAACAGATGCAAAGGAGTGCAGATTTCCCCCACTTCCCTGGATCACGTCATTCCATTGTCCACCTGAGTCACTGCAGAACCTTCTGACTGCATGGCCTGTGTCCAATAATGCCCTCTTTCCAAATCATTTTCTGTACCTATGCCAAAATGAGCTTTCTAAAACCAAACTTGATGATGTCTGTGCCCTATTGAAAACCCTTGAATGGTTCCCTAATGCTCTTTGGATAAAATCTAAATTCCTTGAGTCTGCTTGTAGGGCCACTAGTACCCTTGTCCCTGTGGATTCCTATCACCTAATCTATTTTCAATCCCTGCTTACTCTCTAGCCAGGCTGACTATTTCTTGCTACCATGAAGAAATTGCGACCTCTCTGTACTTTGAGAGTCTCTATTTGTTTTGGCCTGGATCTAATTTCCAGTGAACCTCTTCTCTTTTTTAAAACATTGCTCCTTTCAGGAAGTCATTGCTGGCTCATCAGGTCTGCAATGGGTTGACATCCTGTGCCATGAACGTTGTCAGCACACCATATTTTAATCATCTGTTCATATTTCATCTTCCTTCTTGACTGTAGGATCTAGAGAGACAAACATTCCTTCCAACTCCCCACTGATTTCCACAAAAGCTCTACCTCAGAATATAGATAGGTTGGATGAACTCCTTCAGCAGCTCAGAATGGTGTACAATATTAGTTCATTGTCATGCTGGGATATGACAAGACTCTCAGCCTGAAAGAAGAAAATAAGAGAGCAGTAACTGTGGAGGGATTGAGGATTAGCTTAAGAGCACACAGTTCTGCACTGAAATTCCTGTGAGTTAGATACAAGTGAGAAGAACAAGCTAAGGGCACCAATGGCTGTGGGATATGACCCCATAGCAGGACAGGGAAGAGAGAGTTGCTGAAGACTTGCATATACCTAGCTTACCTGGGGAAAGGCAGAGGATTCTGGAGACGGACCTGACTGTCAGTTTTGAAAGGACGTTCACCATATAGAGGTCCAAGAAAGGATGGAAGTAGCTACTGATAGATATCTGCTGCCTGCCTGAGTAAGTAAGAGTTCCTCTGTGTCTCCAAATAATGATTCAGCTTCTGTGAGGTTTGTCAGAGAAACGTGAGTAACCCAGTCCTCTGGAAAAGCTGACCGTGGCCGTGAGGACTCAGAGGGATACAATATAGCACAAGGCGAACTTGCTTCTTGCATGCCCTCTCCATGTACACCACAGAGCGACAAGCGCTCTGTGGTGGTGACCTTGCTGAATTCTCTGCAAGTTAGACACTGCCCTTAATTCCATTGTTTAGGTGGGAAAAATTGGGGCTCTAAAACAGAAGTACCTCGCCAATGATGTGTGCTGTCTGGATTCAAGTACCTGGCTGTGAGCCCAAGCTCTTGCTCCCAGGCTTTCCTGCCTCGCTGTAATGGATGTCATGGCCCAGAGTCACTGTAGATCAGATGTGAAGCGACAGTTATCTCCGAGAAACAGAAGCTGAGACTTTGTCGAAATGTGAAACAGGTAAGTTGGATTTTAAATCAAGGTCTTCCTGTCTTCAAAACCCAAAGGCTTATTCTCCGCTGTTAGCCTCCTCTTACTTTATTTTATTTTGTTTCATTTTATTTTGTCTTTTGAGACAGGGTTTCCCTATGCAGTTCAGGCCGGCCTTGAGCTCACTTTGTACCTCAGGCTGGTCTCAAACTCACAAGGATCCTCCTGCCTCAGCCTCCTGAGTGATGGGATTATAGATGTGTGCCACTACACCTGGTTACCCTCCTTTTGAAAAAAGTGTATATTCATCAGAAAAGAAGTCATGGATAGGGTCACATGATCAAAAAGGAGGAACTGGCACAGGGTCTCCCAACACCGAGCTAGAAGAGAGGGACTTGAATCCGTTGCAGCCATTCCTCCATGCCTGATCCTAGTAGGGCCCAGACAGATTGAGATGAGGGATACAGGGATCACACAGGAAGCTTCCAAAGAGAAGGGAGGGGTCATCAAGGCAATCTGGACAGGGCCTGTCCAGGGCACCAAATGGCCTCAGAGACAAAGAATTGAGAACAAGGCAGAATAGATGTCCAGCTAAGAATGAGTGGCTGCTGATGAAAATAACGAGGGAAAGGAGAGACAGAGACAAAGAAATAAAAAAATCACTGCGGCAATCATTTAGTACAGAGTTTACCTAAATGGATGCAGCCATGAACCCCACAACTGGATAAAGAGGAGATGAGGAGATGAGGTGAACCTCTCTGATCCCAAGAAAATGCCCCCAACTGGGATATCAGCAACCTGGGGATTGTGACAAGTTCTCCCTCTGCTTGCCTTAATTGTTTCCTTCAAGTTTGTAACACAATCAGATTGTATTAAAATGATAATGACTGTTAATTAGTAAATTTACATTAGACTAAAATATATTTTCCTTTCTATCATGCGCATTGCCAAAGAAGAAAGTCTATGTGGAAACTCCTGGGGAGGATTCCCAATTAAGGAGGAGCTGCTCCAATGCAGAAATACCAACAGATGGTGAATGCTTTTGTTTGTTTTGGATTCATACTGCAGAGAAAATAAGTCCAAAGATGATTTTTTAAGTTCTTCTCCTTGTTGAGAGTTTGGCAATACAGTGTAATGGCGGCAGTGATAGACTCAAAGTCAAGAATTAGGAGTTGAGGCGTAGGTATACTACTAACAGCCATGTGCCTCTTGGCCAATATCTCTTTTTTATGCTTCTTTTTCTCATCTCTGAAAATAGGGAGAGGGGACTGCTAAGATACCTTCCCGTTCTGAGATGCAGGTTATGGGAATAATAATATCCCTCAGTTACTGCAGGCCGATCAGGTCCACAATCTCCTGAATGAGTGTACGGTGAAGGCTTAACAAAAAGAAGCAAATAGGATGATTTCAGGGCCCCGGGAGGATCAAGGCCTCTCACATAATTCAAGATTCTCTCAGGGCTGAGACCAGGACCTAGAGAAGGTCCCCCATGTCTATTTGGTTATCAGAAGGGCGGGGAGCACTCAGGAAGGGCAGAACCATTCAAGGACTTCTCTAAGGAAGGTATGAAGTTAACCCACTGAAGAATGAGACGCCTGGGGTATCGTCTTCTTCTAGTTGAGATCTGATGCAGGTGTCCTTGGCTGTGATCTTGTCCTTTGAGGCTTTCTGGCTTCATCCACCTCCACAGGTTCTAGTAGGGATTAGTGACTCACAGAGGTTCACTTACTGTGAGTCCACCATTTCCAGACAAGGAGCCTTGGTCTTGGACAGATTCACAAGTGAACACAGAAAGCCAGTTGGTTAATATTAAATTCTGCTCAGAGCCACTTTGTAGTGGTCTCCAACATGCAAGGATGCTCAATTAATTTCTTCTAATAGGTCTAATACATGAGGTGGTTGAGGACTGAAAGCCTCACAGTTACAGTTAAAGTAGTAATTCATTTGACAGAAATTTCCAACTAGTGACCAGTCCCTCTCCCTTTAATCTCTAGTCTTTAGCGGTTCCAAAACAAGGAATAAAGCTAGAGTGGAATTGGGGCCAAGTTCGCCAGAGCACCACGAGTGTAGTCCTGCAGCACCTGCTTCTCTATTTTGTTCATTAAAATAAAAAATAAAATCCATGTCCATCTGGCACCATTCAGAGTTTGCCAACCTGGCATCATTCATGGATGCTAAATATGCTGACTCTTACCTAAAACAAATTTTGTGCTTTCTGGTTACAAGCTCCGCATGGGAAAAATGAGCGGATTTTATTATAACTAGTTAGTATCACTTAATTCCAACAAGCAAACCACAAATTCCACACAACTAATTTTGCTGTGTGCTCTTTAAAACAGATCACAGATAGCGATTTAAATTTTTAGAAAAGATAAGACAGTTATAAGGAGTTCAAAGCTTATTTTTGAGTGGCTAATCATTTGAAGCATAATCTAAGAGAATAAATCAACCTTCAAAAACAAAACTAAAATGTATTGTTCAATCGTATGCATATAAAAATAAAATTGAAACTATCAAATGTATAAAATAGTAACCAATTAACCTTTCTAAAAAATGCAAAGTGACTGAATCTATCTATCTACACAGCTTTAAAAACCTTCATAATTAAAAAGACAATCCAGAAACAGAAACACTGCATATCTCTTCTAATAAAAATAGTATAAATGGGTACATATAATCAACCTAATGAACTGCAGAATTTTCCTGTAACTATTATAGCACAAAAATGAAATCTTTTGCTCATTATTAAAACATTATCAAATATCCATTTTGGCTCTTTCCTATATTTTTCCGAAAAGTAAAAGTGAAACAAATCTTTATGTCTCATAATAAATTTATGAGCGTGAATACTGAATATTTAGCCATTTGAACAAAAAAAAAGAATTTTAGTTTTGTGATTTCCTTTTTGGCTTGTACATGTTATCAGTCCAGCATTTATCATTATGCAAAGGCCACAAATGTGAGTCATATTTCTCAGCCAAGAACGGGACACTTTCAGGGAACTGTTTGCATTGCTCTTCTTAATCACGTAAAAAATGCCAGATCTGAGAAGACATGTAATGTGACCACTTGCTTGGGCTTAATTTCCACCTTTTTGTAAATATGGGCTCTTGAAGCACTTTATGCAAATAAATGAGGAAAATAATCACAGCCAAGGAGGAGAAGGGATGAAACAATCCCTAACTATAAGAAGTGACAGGGACTTGGAGGGGAGAGGTGAGACCCTTGAAGCCAGGTGGGCTGAGCTACTGGAACGGACAGCCTGGATTTGACAAGCAGGGAAATGGGTGGTCCAAGTTCTGGCCTCCGTTCCAGTTCACCTCTAAGGATACTCAACATTTGGTAGACATCTGGACTCTTTTCAACCTGTGTGCAAGGCTGTATCTGGTGCCTCTACCAATCAGCTCTCCATCTGTGGCTTTGTGCTGAATTGCTGGGCCCATGGACACTACCCATATACTCGGTCTCCAGCGGCTTCTCAGCTCTGCCTAACTCAGATGTTTGGCCTTTGTTTAACCTAGCAGAGTAGTTCTCAACATTGGCGGTGTATTTGAAATTTCTGTGAAAGCCCAGTGGCCAGCTCATACCCCAGACCACTGAAATCCAAATCTGGGGTGAGACTCTGGAATCACATTTGTCCTAGTTCCGTACATGATTCAAATTTACATCTGAGATAACTTTTTATTCTGATTGTGAGTTTCTTTATTCCGGTCATAAATTTGTTGCACTTACCAGGTTCCTGACATTCTCTAAGACTATAATGTGCCATGTACCCTAGCTACAGCACTTAGTTACAGGCCTTAATCTTGGTGCTTGAATTTCTGCTTCGATGCTCTGCCCAGAGACTCAACTCTCCTAGGACAGATTCTATCTGTACTCTACTTTGCATCTTCAGACCTGGACGCCAGACTCGGATCTCCTGTCCTCATAGCTGTAAGAAACTCTGATGTTCTGGAAACATCCTTGTACCCCATTTCCCATTAAACTATTCAGAATCATTTCAGTGTTTTAAAAACTCCTTTTTGCATGATACAAAGTAACATCTATTGTTAAGAAAGTACATTAATAAACTACTTAGGGCTGGGGATATAGCTCAGTGGAATAAGCGCTTGCCTAGCAAGCGCAGGGTCCTGAGTTCGATCCCCAGTACCGCAAAAAAAATAAAATAAAAAAATAAAAAAATAAACTACTTAGAGACTGGGTCAGCCCTACATAAAATGAGAGAGACAGAGACAGGCAGAGAGGGAGAAGAGGGAGAGAGAGGAGAGGAGAGGGGAGGGGAGGGGAGAGGAGAGGATAGGAGAGGAGAGTGAGAGAGAGAGAGAGAGGATGTATTTTGAGAAAAGTATTGTAATGAAAAGTGAGGAAAATGCAAAGGATAAGGGGCAGAAATGAAACAATGACAAACGCAGCTAAAGAACAACAGAATCAGAAATGTCCCACAGGGTCGGGCCAGGGAAGGTGCTGAAGGCTGGAGTAGAATAATGTATGCAATGTTTTTGCTTTGGGTTTTACATTTTAGACCATATATGTATTGTATATGTGTACATGTTCACACATGTATATACCTATATGCCCATATATACCTATACACACACACACACACACAAATGTTTGGCATAGGTCTCTTGTGCTCCCAAATGACACCATTTTATGCATTGTTGAGTGGTTAAGGTTGGAGATAAGAACAGTCCAGAATTTATTCTCCTGGTTGCATTTCTCAGAATTCTATTGGTGAATCTTGATGCAGCCCCGATAGAAGCAAAGAATATCTACAGTGACGATTTTCTGGGGTAAATAGTATTCAGAATAAATCTAAAAACGATTTCATAGGCAAAGGCAGCCTTGTACACCTTTACTCATCCGCCCACAAAAAGGAAACAGACCTGTTTTCTCCTTACCTCATCACCTCTCTTTGACTTAGGAAATGCTGTACAGCAAAAAACACTAAAACAAAGTGCTTCATAAAGTTGAGCTCCATGAGTCTGAACCAGAGTAATTTTGGAGTTAATTGATTTTGGTTTGGAATATAAGTCTATCATTGCCCCCAAAATGAGGTTTCTATGCTGAGATTTCTGTGCTTATATATCTCCAGACATCTAAGTGAACAATTAAATATAAAAGTAACTTTTATAAGTCATAAAATAAATATTATATTTTCATGTATTTTATGTATACAACATAGAAGACAGATTAATAAGATATATGCCTACCTTAAAGAAGTTTAGAGTTTATTAATATAGCAAAGATGAACTTATATATTTTGATCTAATAATTATCATAATACTTATAGCATACAGTGTCATAAGAGGGGAAAAAATCACTACCAGCTGGGAGATCAGGAATAGCTCTATAGAGAGTTACCATTTGGATGAATCTTGAAAAGTAGAAATTATCGGACATAGACAAGATAAATGGTGAAGAACAGTATTCAGAAGGATGAAATATTGTCCATAGACAAGATAAAAAGTGAAAAACAGCACTGAGAGGCATGACATTGGGAAAATTCATGAATATCTTGAGTGTGGCACAACAGTATTGTTCTTAAACTACACTCCAAGATATATTTTGTGAATACTTCCAAAAAAGTCTACTAGGGGTCTTACGATGGCTGATTTTATGAGATTATGAGGAATATAAAAAGAGGATTTTTTTGTGGAAGAAATGCCATGAGTCCCATTCTTAGACACTAAGGGCACTATGTCATACTGAGTCAACCTCAGCAAAGTCAAAGACAAGATAATTTACCAAGACATGAGCTGTATTCAGTGACAGAGGTGAATGGAAGGCTTGCTACGAAAAGGCCACGAAGCCACGAAATAGCAAGGGTCTGGATGAGATGAGACAGCACGAGTACACAAGGCACCCGATGGCGTTCCTTTGTCACTTCTGGAACAGACTTGGCAACGCAAATGACCATTAATCATAGACATGTCAGAAAGGTAAGACTGCAAAGAATGTTAGGATGACACAAAAAATACTGAAGTGACACACGAAGAAGCCTGACATGGCCAAGGAGATGAGGGAATGTACAGGGCTAACGGCCTGCAGAACAGAGCGAAATCCATGGTTTGGGGCCATAAGCAAGAGCAACAGACACAAGAAAGGAGAAAACCAGAAGAGTCAAAGACAAGACAATTGGCCACAGAACGTTACTTCCTACTGACGGCTTCTGTAGTATGTTTTCCAAAATGTTAGAATAAAAACACAAGTTTTTATTTAAAGTGAAAAAGTCAGAAGAAATATTCAGTGACGCTGGAAAAGATTTTGTAAGCTGTAATAGAATAATGTACCAGACAATGAGGAAGAGAAAAAGCAGGGTAGAAAGAACTGAAGTGCAATAAAGGACATACAAGGAGTTCACGCAATATTACCCAAGAACTAGACTGACAAATGCAACTACACAAAGCTCTGAATTGGAGGAACTTCCTCACAATTCAAAAAACAAGCTAATCTGGCAAAAAACTTTTCCAATATTTTTCATGATCAGTGGGTTATTTTTAGTAACACGAGAAAATATAATAAAATTGAACAAACCAAAAGAAGGAGAAGGAAGAGATACTAAATGTCACAGGTCCATAAGAAAGGTGGAAATTCCAAGCAGGGAGATGCAATGTTAGTAAATTTTTCTTGGGTAAGAGATTCATAGAACTAGTCTTGGTGGACCAAGAACTGAAGAGCACTGAAACATGTCAAAGAACCATAGGATGAGTGGCTTAAAAAACAGAAATTTATTGTCTCACAATTTTAGATTTGATGGTATCCACCAGGTTTCTGCTGAAAAGTGGGGAGAATTGTTTTCATGTTTCTGACCTAGCTTCTAGCATTCTTTGGCATTTCTCAGTCTGTAAAGGCGTCATTCAACATCTGCCTGCATCTCCGTGGTGTTCTTGTGTAAGTGTATGTCTGATGACAAACTTCCCCATCGTATAAGGACACAAGTTATCAGATTAGGAGTTCACACTGCCCTAGCATGACTTCATCTTAAGTAATTACATCTGGAATGAGTTTTCCCAATAAGGGTACACACTAAAGTACTGGGGTTAGGAATTCAGCATATGAATTTGGAATGCAATGCAATAGTGCGCTTAGGAAAATGTGGGGGGATTGTTGCTGTACAATCCAGTCTTCCTATTGGGCTGTGGGCTCTTAATGTCGACTCAGAGTTTCAGCTACCAAGAGGAAGCAGGTAAAGGTGAGCTTCTATGTTTGGCCTCATGCAGTCAAAGTCTTTGGACAATTGCCTGCAGTTCCTGTTCTTTGGATTCTTAGATGTTCATAAGCTCAGAGAGAAAACTTATGTGTAGATAACTGTCCTAAAACAGCTGTATGTGTCATTCAAGCTCAATGTTTAGAAATGAGAATACTGCAAAAGATGGCAGATTTTTAATACACAGGACAACCACTAATGTTTTATTCCCCTCTTTTCTTTGCCTCCCCAGGCTTGTCTCTAGTCAGCTCCAAGGATCAGGTAGACTGCCAACCCATTCCCCCAGAAAAAGTGGATGAGCTAAATTATCCACTGGCTTCCTCTAAAATAGAGTTAATATCAACTACCCCTTGGCAAATTCTAAATACAGTATGAATTAGTCAGCTTTCATTTAGGCTCCTTAAAAAAAGTCTGGAGTTTAGATACACGGTGTCATTGCAAAGGAGATTTCCCCATGCCTGACTCCCATAATGAGGGAGTAGGGTGTTCCCTGGGCTGTTGTTACCAAGAAGCTGTCAAAGAGAAGGGTGCTTCTGGAGTCCCCCAACTAGAAAGAAAGAAATCAGGACCAAGGCAGTTTCCATATTAGGTCTTGTGAGTCAGATGAAATTTTCTTTATCTACTCTTTAAAACACAAAACAAAATGTTTTCTAGATTTATAGGACACTTCTAATTATTGCTGCAATTGAGAACATTCAGAGACAAGAAAGAAAAATAAGTGATACACAACTAGTTTTTGGAAAAAACAATGTTTTTATTTTATTACAACTTACTACATTCTTCTATGCAGTGATATATACTTCGAAAAAGTTATGTTAGATCTACTTCTTAGAAACCTGTTATTCTTATGCACTACATCATAAATATTATTTCTACTTTTTAAAATATTCTACCATAGTATCACTTTTTATGGACCAATGATGACCATAAATTTGAAACAATTTTTTCAATATCCAATACCTGGCTATATAGACTGTCTATACCATTTCTAAGAAACATCCATGATGGTAATTTTAGAAATAAATTTGCTGAGTCCAATAGAAAGCTATATTTAACTCTTTGGGTAGCCAAAAACTGCCCTCAGAACAAAACAAAACAAAATGTAGAAATTAATATTGTAACAGATTCAATTCCCCCTGAGCTACAAATTCTGAAATGAAAGTTAACATATCAGATGTTTGTTAAACAGAGCACTTTTCAGTCTACTTCTGTGAGAGGAGGACTGGGCAAGGCCACAGTGACCAGCAATGCAAATCCAACAGGGCCCCTGAGGTGACCGCCCCCACCACTGGGGAGCTCTGGAGCTAACATGCTCATCAAAATTCACCCTGAGTTGTGCTGAAATGGCTAGGGACTTACACCTCTGCAGTGCTCAAGCCCTGCACAGGGGAAGGGATACAGCCCTGCAGTCCATGCAGGCAAGAGACCCCAGCAGCTAGATCAACAAATGCCCATTGTAGATGGACCACAGTGTCCAGCACGCTAGTATCACTAATATTTTATGAGGTTGCCTGGTTCTCCTCATTTTCATATTTATTGGTACCATTAGCAATTTCCCCTCTGCTATTTAAAGATGAATAATGGTATCTTTCGGGGAAATTTGTATTTTTAAATAAATTGCTAATTGATGATGTTTGTCCATTTTCTTACTAGGGTTATTTGCCAGAAAGAAAGCTTGCTTGCTTATTTTTCAAAATCTCTATACATAGTAAGAATATTAACCCTCTTCATACTCTTCCATGATCTGTAACATTTACTTTCAAATAATGCCATATTTAATAGCAGAGGCTTATAGTTTATTTGGTCAAAACAACTTTTCAAAAAATTTCTGACTTGAAAATAATGAGAATCATGCTTAGAGAAATCCTCACTCCAAGATTATATCAACTTTGGTCTGTATTTTTATTAGAGTGCAGGTATAATTTTAAAGATCAATAATTTCTTGGTACATTAAGATAAAACCATTACCTTGATAGTCAATTTTTCTCAAAACCATGTAATGGATTATCTATCTTTTCTTTGATATTTTGAAATGCCATATTTATCATGTTCTATATTCTTATACTAATAGCTGAGAGGTTTTAAATCCATTTTCAAGATCCCTACTGAAAAGTGATTTATGAACAGTGAGTTCTGATACATCACACTGAATAGGATGACGCTATGCATAAATAGTGTAGCCAAAGTTTCTTATCCTTCCTCAAAAAATAATAATTTGATATAAAAGAATTAAATTAGGTATGAGCATAATTTCCAGTTTTGAAGGATGGCTTAATTATGTCTGCAAACTGCTTTATTTATGGAATGCTACTATTATTTAGAATCCTTATATACCACCTCAGCACATTTTGTTTAAATAGCTAAGATGATTCTCTGTACTACTCCAAACTCAAGAGATTTAATCCTATTAAAAGTAATACACATTAGCATCATTAAAAAGATAATCCTATTTGGCCAGCATACAGTTCATTTCTTTCTTTCTTTTTTAGCAATACAACTTACTGTGTATTTCTTCTGGCTGCAAGAAAAACGGAAAGCTGGAAGGGCCACTCTGGCCCACGCTGCTTCTACTGCTCTTCCTGCCTTTAGAGCAAGCATTCTAAAGTGGGTTTTCACTGCAGGCAATCTCTACAAAATAAACTGATAATAAAACAGAAGTTAGATATCGTTTGGTAAAATATCTAGCTACTAAAATTCTGCCGCAATAGGGACATTATACACTGCCTCTCACCTAAATAAAAATGCTCAGTCTTTCTATACACGGGCATGCTGCAGCAAATGGGAGAACGAATCTGGCTTAACTTCGGGGCTTTCTCACTGGAAGGGCTCTGAGAGGCGTCACCTGTCCCTCCAATGTTTCGTGGTTTCTCGTTAAATGAGAAATTACTCTGGCCCACTTTACTAAATTATTAACTCTCTCTTATATTCAAAACTATTTGCTCTTTCCTGAAATAAAACTTAATTCTTAAAAGAATAAATTCCTCTGAATAAAATACAATTGTTTCAGTTCTACTCACCACTATTTCTTCTCTGAAAACGTGCAGAACGATCATATCTGATTTTCCTGGCATACTGCATGGGCTTTCTGACTACATCCTCACATGCTAAGACTAGGGGGCTAAAGCCAGATGGTAAACTCGCCACAGAACACGCTGTCATGACCCAGGCCTGAGGGTGAAGAGGAGAACCTTCAATGAGTTACTTTTAAATAAATTTAAATGTTTTTATCCACATCACGGAAGTGCATTGCTGGTAAGGACACACAGGACAAAACAATTCTGAACTTAAGCATCTTCTCTTCCCTTTCTCTGTCCTCCAAACTGCCTGAAAATTCACCTCTACCACACGTATCCTTGTTTTGTTTCTGCATCGGAAAGAAGGAATTTTCCCCCGCAAAAGCCCATCCCTTCTGCTGAGCTTAGCAGGAGTCCCAACATGAGACTTTGCTGTGAGAATTAGTTTCTCTCTCCGCCATCTTCCTCCCCTCATCTTGGGATCCCGGCATTTGGCGTCTAACATTCATACTCCAGGTTAAAAGCCTCCCTCTCTCCTTTTCCTGTGTATCACACCACATTTGTCACTCTGAAGATTTCAGACAGACTTGTCGGTATTCTGACTTTATTTTCTTCATTTGTTCCTCATTTTATGAAAAAAATCTGTCCAGTCTTAGCAAGGCACTGAAGCTATCTTGTGAAAGATTGAATGCCAGATCTAATCAATTGCTCTCAGACTATATATTACCCGATGTCCTGGTCACATCCTACACTGTTAACCACACGCTTCTTCACATTTCCTCCCTCTCACACTCTTACACATTGCTGCCCACTTAGCTGCTTTAGATGAGTCCTCTTTCTCTTTGTGTCCTCCATACCATTGTCACTGAGATTCTATTCCAGGCACAATTTTCCCCTACACACTTTTCTAGGAGGTCCCCTGACTTCAAACAACAGCTATAAATTTATGAATCTCAAATCACAGTGTCCAGTCCAAATCAACCTTCTAAGTTTCAGGTTATCAAATAACTCCACCCAGGGCTGGGGATATAGCTCAGTGGAATAAGCGCTTGCCTAGCAAGCACAGGGTCCTGAGTTCGATCCCCAGTACCGCAAAAACAAAACAAACAAACAAAAAAAACAAATAACTCCACCCAGAAGTCTCATTCTCTGCAAGCACCCACAAGAAAACCGATTGTCTGGCTCTATGAGGCTTAATGAAAATGCAGTAAAGTGTCCTTCCTCATTCTTTGCCTCCATTTTTAATAAACCTTTAACTCTCAAATTTTGTTTAGTTTCTTTCTCTCCAAGAGCTGTCTTCAGTTCAGTGAGACATCCTGGCTCACAAACAAGGACATTATGTGCTAGAGCAGGAGCACATGGGATGCCCAGTGTAAGTTTCTACTTAGCTCTTGAGCCACACCCAACTCCATTCTGATTTTCTTGAACCTTTTTAAGCTCTTAGTTTAAGATTTAGTTATTTAGTTTGGTAAGTTTCTTGTTTATTTTAACATCAGTGTACACTGTGATGATCATCACCTCAAAATCTTGGTACAAGATTTAGGAGGTTTGATGTGAAGCCCAAGAATTTACTCTTAACAATACCCAGGTGATCATATTGCAAACAGTCTGTGGTCTTCTGGGAGTTTCAGATTTGTACTTCCTATAGTCCTACTACCTTGACATGAAAACCAAATCACTTATTTGGTTCTTGACTACATCTTAACTGAACACTTATAAGAGAAACAGAAACATGGTAGTATGGATAAAACTATTAGTTAAACCTTTAAGGGACACTTTCATTTGGGGTACATGGGTTTAAGCAGTGATCTGGGAGATACACTGCATTCTTTTGCTTAAACTGTTTGGCAAAATAAAGTAAATAATAATGGTTGTGAAGACAGATTTTGGGTAGGAGGAAAGAGGCCACGAGAGAACCTTTATGGACAGCATACTCATACATTGAAAACACTAAACAGAAAGGGATTGAGTCAAAGAACATAATCTTAAAACAAGTAGGCTGGAGCCCAAAGAAGTTTTATGACACCCAGTCCCTCCTCTGAAGTGTCATTTAATTCAGAAACGTGTATTGGATCCGAAGAAAAGGCTCTAAGTGTGCTTCCTACATGCACAGATAAGTGAGGGTAGTCCTCACCAATAGGCGACTGTCCAATGTTCTTTCTCTTTCTTCTGGGAAAACACAGGCCTTGTCTCCCTTTAAAACTGAGTGCTCTTTCCCCCAACTCCTCCTGTCAAATGTCACCCAAAGTGGAGCTGCCATACTTTTACATAACCCCCCTAAACCATACAGCATGTGGGTGAGCTGACCAAGATGAGCCATTCGAAATTACTCTGGATTTTTCCAATCAGACTAATGGGAAATTTTCTTTTCTGGTGATAACACATGTAAGGTATTCCAAAGCTATAAGCGGCCATAGATCCATGAAGGTGTCAAGGAGCAAAAGAGGAATCTAAAGAGGGAAGATAAATCACAGGAGCAACGTTCTACTGCGTATGTGTTCCAGTTGCTTTCATCCACAAAGCCTCCCATGATTTGCCTCCACTAATAAATTCCCCAGTGGTACCTAGGCTAAAATGATTTTCATTTTATTCCTTAAAAAGAAAAAATTCTGACCTGTGAGATTACCCCCGCCATTGGTCCTAACCCGGAAACAAAGGAAGAGGAAGTTAGGGAACATTAAGTTTAAAGGAGCTAGAGCAAAGTCACAGAAAACCCTTCAGGCTCGACAGAGAATTTAAAATTAGTGTCAGGGAGCAAGTTGGGAGGGTGTAACCATACATGGTATGGTATAATTTTCACTTTGAAACATTGATCCTATTGTGTGAAAAACAAACTATGCGATTCGATCCTCAGCACCCCCCACCACACACACACACACACACACACACACACACACACACACACACGAATATGAAGACAGAGCAAGTATGAAATACCTGAGATGCCTTTGGGAATTTCTATAGCAGTGCTGGAGAGACAGCAGCTTACCTTACTGATAGGAGGGGAGGTAGCGAAAAGCAGTCGGAATCTGGGAATATTTTGGCATTAAAACTAATAGGACTTGCTGAAACAATGAATTATTTCCCTCGGATACACTCCTAGGAGTGATGTTATTGGGTCAGAACCTATGAATATCTATTTTAGTGTCTCTTTTAAAGTGCATATAGAGGCTGCGCCCTCTTTACTCGCTCCGTGACGACCGCTGTGCTGATTTGAGTCCTGGCCCTGCCAGGCAGCCAGGCAGGGCCCAGGCCAGTCTACTGCTTTGTGCCCAGCTGAGACAGCCCCTGGCTTTTGGAGAGGTGTCACCGGCCCTGTCCTGCCTCACCAGGTCAGAGTTGATGTCCATTTCTGTGGAGTTCACTTTGGTGATATTGGTCTGCCGTGCTCAGTGTCAGGAGAAGCCCACCTTCCCTTCATACCTAAAGTGCAGTTTGGTGGGACCATCCTAGAGAAAGGCACAGATACCACTGAAAGATGGAGATCGAGTTATCGGTGTGAGTCACTTTAACACTATTGCTGAAGAACGCATCACTGCCCAGAAGACACTGTGGCAGATTTCAGAGAATCTCCCTGTGAGAAGCTGCTAGCTTGCCTGTAACTTATGGCACTGCTTTTTGGCTTGAAGAATCTGGCCTGTACCCAGCCTGGACAAACTGTCCTATTGACGGCAGCCACTAGAGCTACAGGCCGGCGGTGGTGGTGGGGTGCACGTGGTCCTCAGTGCGGTGGGAGGAGACCTCTCCCTGGAGGATCTCCGCAGCCTGGCATGGAGGGCAGGACTGTGGTGTTAAGATTGGCTGGAGGAAACCTTGCTTCTGTGCTTTACAACCTGCTGCTCCTGAAAACAACCCTGCCATGGCACTGTACCGGGGTGGAGACCAGTTCCAGAACTTTCCAGTCTTTTCCAAGAGCTTGCACTCAGCACTTCAGTACTACCACCAGGGGCGCCTCCAGCCCTATGTGGGAAAGGTGTTTAAACTAGAGGAGGATGGTGTAAGAACCTGAGGGTGGGAATATAAACTAAAAGACATGAAGGAAATCTGTTCAAAAGCGAAGAACAGATGGGACGAGGGAAAGGAGAAAAGAAAGAGGCAAAAATGTATGTATGTATATATGTATATACATATGTGCGGGAGGGCTAACATGGTTCTACTATTGTATTATGTCACTTAATGCTAAGGAATAGTTGATGACGGGTTATTCGATCAATCTTGTATGTCTGTATGCGTTATCCTGAGCATACACTTTGAAGATATCAATATGCAATGCAGCAACTATTGTTGGTTTTCTGTTGCTTTGTCTATAATTCAATTCTGATCATACTGTTATTGTACTACTTTGTGCCTCTTTGTTAATGCTTTCTGGTTTCTTTTTTTTTTTTTTTCTGTTGTTGAGATGACTAATTGTTTGACCAGTTTTGCATGTCTGTATCTGTGTTCATGAATATACACTTTGAAGTTATCAATAGGTAAAGCAACAACCATTGTTGAGTCCCTGTCACCTTGTCTGTAAATCAGTTTTGATTGTACTATTTCTTATGCTACTTTGTGTCTGTTTGTTAATATGTTTTTGTTCTTTTACTTTAAAAATAAATAAATAAATAAACTAGAGGAGGTCAGTGATGCCTTCGTTCATGTGATCCATCGCAAATCCACAGGAAAGGTGCTTCTGTCTCAAACAAAATCTCGCCTCAGCAGCAAGCTCAGCATGCCCAAATCCAAACATACCATCTTTCCCCCAAACTTGACTTCCCTCTTGGGTTTTTACAGGCGTTACCAACTTTCTTACTAACCCTGCTTTAAAATCTTACAGTCACCCTTGCTTCTGTTTTTTACTGCTTATAATTAATATATTCATAGGAGTTATTGTCCAAAATTGGACCCTTTTAAGGGTAAAGGTGCTATTGCTAATTACACCAAGAACGTAAGTCCAAGGCAAACGAGAATGTCGGCTTATTCAAACTCCATCCTTTGCCTTCTCCGTCTTTCCCACCAGTGAGACAGCTCTCGCCTCCCTGTCCTCTTCCGTTCTCTCATGTCTCACCCTCCAGCTCCAGTGACCACCTTGCTGGTTTTCCCATCTTTATATCTCCCTGTCTCCTCCGCCTTTGTTTTCCATTATTGCCATGGTGACCTTCCCAAACCACAGCTCTGACTCTATCTTGTCTCAGAAAACCTACAGTGGCTCACCAGTGCCGACACAGGGAAGCTCAGACCCCGTGAGCCAGCGCTGCACCATGGTGATGGTCTTTCTCCTCTGTGCTTTCCAGCATCATGGTCTACAAGGCCCTAAACATGCCCCTGCTTTCCTCATTTTCTCTGCTCATGCAGTGACCTCTACCTGCATCCCTGTGAAGCACAGGGTTTCCTGGCCTCGAAAGCCTACATCCCCCATGTGCCTTAATCCTGAGTCATAATCTCTTGTTTTCCTCTTCTACGCCTGTAGCTTCTCCTTCCAGGTTAGCCACAATCTCACTTGTATCACAGGGTGCAGCGTATGCAGTGGAATGAACATAGTGGACACACCTGAGTTCCAAGAGGTGCACTGGAATCTCAGTCTCACCTGAGGTGGTTACTTACAAGCTCTGCACATTCATTTTCCTCACTGTGAAGTGGCTGTTAGACTATCAACCTCTTCAAGTGACTGTGAGCAGTACGTGCGGTGATTGGATAAAGTACCTGGGAGACAGTAAGTGCTCAGCAAATACTGACTGCTCTCACTTCTTTACCCCTTTCCCAGGTATTGTAAATTCCTTGATAGCAGCTACTCTGTGCATTCGCCATTGTGGATTTTCTCACTCCCTAACATAGTGTGTTACTCTGGACAAATACGCAATAAATTGAGTTGCCCGCAAATCTTAAGTAGTGACATTAAGTAAAGAATATATTTTCCTACAAATAACCCAGAAGTCCATTGACAGGTGAATGGATGAATACGGTGTGTATATACACTGGAATATTATTCAACTTTTAAAAAGAATAAAATTCCTTATCATGCTACGGTATGAATGGATCTTGAGGATATTGTGTGAAATAAAAAAGACCAAAAAATAAAATGAATATAACAATTTGTGAATCCTGCATAAGAATAAACTTTATTCTATTCTTAAACTAGTCTCATACTTTTTTTTAAAAAATTGCTAATTAGACAGGCAGGCAAAAAAAGATGTCTCATTGTTGTCTTATTTACACAGTTACAGGGTAGGTCTAGGATATCACCCCAAAGCCTTAGATCTCCAGAAGTGAGGCTTTTGGAAAGTGACTGGACTATGGGGACCTATACTTATCAGTGATTTAGCCTAGTGATGAATACTTAGCTGAACACACTGTTAGATGGGGCCTGGTGAGAGCAGCTGGGACACGATGTACATGACCTAGTATGATGTCTATTTCCTTCCTTGGTTCCTCCCCCTCTCCCTGCTTCCTGGCTACCATGACATGGGCAGATTTCCTGTGCCAAACCCTTCTACCATCCCCTTCCTGACTTGGAGACAGCTATCTCTGCACTGAAACCTCTAAAACCTATGAACCCAAGTAAATATCTCTTTTTTTAAATTGTGAGTCCTGGGCATATTATTCCAGCACTGAGAAAATGGCTAAGATAGATTTTTATACCAGGAGTGGGGTCATTGTCATGGTTGTACTTGACCATATAGTCCAAAAACCGTTGGAGTTGGTTTGCAGGAGTTATAAAAGTTTGGAGATGCCATCTAGAGAGGCCCTGGGATGCTATCACCTGAGCTTGATGGGAGATTCTGGTCACAACTCAGAAGACTAGAATGGTTATAGAAATGCAGATCATAGGGTTGGGGATATAGCTCAGTGGCACAAGTGCCTGCCTGACAAGTGTAAGGTCCTGAGTTCAATTCCTGGTACAAAAAGAAAAAAAGAAATGCAGATCATAAAGGCCTGGCTCAGGAGGTTTTAGCTGAAAGGACTCTATTAGCAGTTGAATTCAAGGCCATGTGTGCTACACTCTGGCAGAAAATTTGTCTACACTTTGCCCATGTTCTGAGACTTTGTGATAGCCTGAATTACAGGTGATGGTCTAGTTAATCTGGCAGTTGAAATTTCAAGACAATTGAACACGCAGGCCTTCGCATGGGTACAGCTGGCTACATTTAACCACATTAACTTAACAGTCAGGACCAAAGAGTAGAGCTAAATAATTTTACAAATTTTGCTAGTGGACAGAAAGCAAATGCCTATGAATTTGGGGCTTATAAAGTTAGCACCTGCAAAGTTAAGGCAAAAGAAAAAAGTATGGCTGGTGAAAAAATTAGCATTAAAAGAAAGCCAAGGACTTCACATTAAGACAGTAGAAAGGATGTTTTGAGGGTATTTCCAAAATGAGCAATACTGCACTCATGTCTAATTCAATGGTTAAATGAGTAAAGATAAACTCCTTTAAAAGACTCTGCTTTGAGCAGAGAGTAGCGGGGTGTCCTGCTTGAGAGAAGCTACCTAGGACATTGGTTTGCTGGTATTTATTTTACAGTAATCAGACACACAGACACTTAGCGACCTCTACAGTGACAGCCCAAGCAAGCCTAGCTACTGCTCCAGCTGGAAGCAAATGCTGGTGTCTGCCCACATAGTGCTGTTTTCATGGGTATGCAAAATGCAAGAGTTGTGCAATCAGAGGCTTCCACACAGACTTCTGAGGGGAGCTTGTGGGGACAGACATGGGGCTGTGAGTGAAGCTAAAGGTTCACTGGAGACTCCAGGAAGTTGAAAAAGCCAAACACATGGATCATTTCCTGAGGAAAACCACAGGCAGCGAGTAGAGGCTACCTCGAGAGAGAAACCTCCTGCCACAACTTGCTCTGGGAACCAAACGCGGAATTACAGGATTTCACAGCCGCCCTGCACGGCTGTGGTCTTGCTCTGGTTCTGCTCTTTCCTATCTCCCTCTGTCTCCCTTTTGGAATCTGTAGGTTTCGCCTATGCCACGGAAGTTGGCGATGTTTAACTTCCTTTTTTTATTCCATGGAAAAGTAAAACAAAATTTCCTAACAAAACCATAAGAGAATAACAACAGTTAAAGCACTGTGTATTGTTATCTTCTAAATAGTTACTCAGAGCACAAGACATAGACAAAGAAAGATTCTGTATTACAAAGAAGAGAGAAACAAATTAATGGCAGAAAATTTTCTTTTCAGTGAACTAGGGTGATTGAGTTGTGCAAATATGAAACAAACTAGCATATGTATTAAAATACTTTGGAAACAAAGGGATAGTTAATTTGGGGAAGGATTTGAACTTCCCCTACTTCCTCTTTATCGATCTTCTTTTTTGCCCTTCACTTATATTTGTACGCATTGGGATCTACCTCTTTTATTGCTCGGTTTTTGCTCTTTGGGTTTTTCATATATTTTTATAGGGGCTCACAGCCAAGATTTTGCCTTGAATCTTACAGCATGATTTGGACTGGGGCTCTTCAGCAATTCTAAAACTATGAAGACTCTGGAGACTGTGGTGGATTGACAGCTGGTGGTCAGCCTGTAACGCCTGACTGAACTGACCCAGTGTGGCGCTGGGTGCGCAGGGCCCACCTGAGAGCTGCTGCCAACAGCATCAGAAAGGACAACTGGAGAGGAGGAGATGGTGCTGTTGATTCTCTCGGAGAAGCTTGTTGCGCTGGTTTTCCCGATGTGAACTGAGCTGTTCTCTTGATCAGAGGAGCTCAGGACTTCCTTGTTGCTGAGGATGGCTTTACAGGGAGCTCTGGTCCTTACTTTGAGCGTCACTTCCCACCTCTGGCAGGGAAGATGGTGCGCTGTTGATTCTCCTGCAGGATTTTGTCAGGCTGACTTTCCTGATAGGAACTCTGCAGCTTGGGACCTTGTTGTCACTGAGAATGACTACAGTTCACTTTGGGGAGCCCTGGTCCTTACTTGAGCATCACTTCCCGGCTCCAGTGCAGACCCCTCAGCCTGCCGGCACAGATCCTTCATCCCGCTGGCACAAACTTTCTAGCTTCTACCGCTGACCTTGGGGCCTTCCCAGAGCAGATCCATGACACAGGCCTGCATGAGACATTGTCGTGGGCTCTTGGCCTCCAGCTGGACTTGTGGGGGGCATTGTCATGGGCTCTAGGTCTTCAACTGGACTCATCTAGGACATTGCCCTGGAATCCAGACCCTCAACTAAATTCTTTGGGTCTCTCTAGCGTGTGGACAGATTTCCTACACTCTTGTATTTGACTCTGGGTGATTATTATAAAGTAATTCTATAAATTACGTGTCCTGCATTACATTGTTTCCCTCGCAGAGCCCTGACTACAACAGTGACTCTAAGAGATGGACTGAATGTGCTTTGCATGAAGAGATGGATGGAAGTCTCAGGAACCAGGGTTGGAATGTTCTGGTTCAGATCTACAGTGTCCCCCAACACCTAATGTGCCTGGAGATGGGGCTTTGGGGCGATGATTGGACTCTGAGGGTCTATAGTCTTTCACTGTTCATACACTCATGAGTGCACAGCTGGGTGTGCTGCATGGAGAGGGGCCTGGTCAGCAGGGGCAGTTTCCTGGGCACATGGCCTGGAAGGGTGTATTTCCATCCTTGGTCCCCCCTTTCTCTCCCTGCTTCCTGGCTACAGTCACATATGCAGCTTTCCTCTGCCAGACTCTACCACCATGCCTGTCACCATGGAGCCAGCTTTCTATGGACCAAAACCATGAGCCCAAACACACGTCTCCTCCCTTACATGGTAGGTATTAGTTATTTTCTCCCAACAATAAAAAAAGTGACTCAGAGACACTGTAATACTTAAAATAACTTTGCACATGAACTAGATTCTTTGTGGTAAACTGATTTCTTATATTTTTGTCATTTACTGAAAATCTTGAGTATTTCTTACTGACATAGGATATAATTTTGTTCAAGCTATCAACTTTTTGTTATATTTGTTGTAATTACTTTGTGTTATAATTTGCTTTGTAACTTAGGGTATTTTATAATTTGTAACATTTCAGTTATTGGGGAACTCTTACCTATCCAAATTGTATTTAACTCTTTTCTTGAATGACTGCTTTTAAGGTTAGAATATTCATGTGCCCTCAACCAAAAACAATAATGAATAAACTTCTATGTTTTTGGTGGTGGTGATAGTGATTTTTGGTTTAACTCTTCTTTTGTACGTGTATCAAATTGCATACTTCTGAATTTTATTCTGTTTTACACTGGAGAAGATGATCAAAGCTTACTGTTTCCCCATAGTTCCCAAACCACATATTAAAAAATTTTAAAGAATAGTAACCATGATGCAAGTATCCAAAAATGATAACACTATAGTGTATGAAAATTACTTAAAGGAGAGAAAAGAAATAGGGCTGAGATTTTATACTATAAAGCAATATTTCTTGAATTGTATGCTTTAAAATATCAGTGCTGTAAGACAGTTCCTGTAACAAAGGTTTTAGTAAATAAGTTTGGGGTGTGCTGTATAATTTCTCCTCTTTCCACAGGGAAGACTTACAGGACACACTGATATATTAAAAATGTGAAAAGCCTTGCTGCAATTTGTTTGACTTTAACTTAATGCTTGCCAAATCATTTTAATAAAATTCTTACTTCAAATAACACTGCATGTACTTGTAGGAAGCAAACAAAGCTTTTCATGGAGAAACTACTTTCACGATATGCTCAGGTGGACCTGCAATGAAGAAAACACATTTGAAAGGGTGTGTGTATCCCCTAAGAGATGTGTTATAGTTATGGGCACTGTGTTTAGTATGTGAATTTTCATTTTCTTGTCTTACAGGAAATTTGTCCTTGTACTTTTTAACACCTGGCTTAGGGTATTGAGAAATCTTTGTTCAGTAGTCCAAAGAACCTCCCACCACCCTTCAAGAAGCCCAGTTGCTGTTTATGATTAGTTGGGCTCTTTCTGTAGCATAATCTAACACTGTTGTTTCCCTGCTGCCAAATCAGAACCCTTAACCATTGGATGTTTTTAACTATTGGTAATTAATGTAATTTATACCTGAAATGGCTCCTGTAAAACAAAACTTTTCATCACGGACAGGTTGAGGATGACCTTTTACCAGTAAACTCTGTTTCTCATTCAATTACGTCTACTCTGATACATGTTGGGGATTCAGTCCCAGTTAAAGTGATCTGTTGGAATTCAGCTGTTCCTCTCAAGCCCCCTTGGTGGATCAGCAGGGTCCTAGAGCCAAACTGTACAGCGTCTGTCAGGACAGGCACAGAGCGGCAGCCTTGGGCTCCCTTTTGGCAGGATGCTCTCCTAGTGGTGCCAGCACCATGGAATCACACGGCTCACGCATTTCTGTGCTGATGAAATCATTGTCCACACAGAGAGATCCAAATGACAGGTTCTTCTGGACTTACCCATCAAGTACCGAATTAGAATGAAGCCTTAGGTGTGGGAAATAATGAAATAGCCAGGGACTAACTGATGGTACCGTTTCTTTAATGTGATCATAGGCTTTTACATGTCACAGCCACTTTGTTGGAGATAAAGTTTAAATTTAAAAGCATTGCATAACTGAAAGAATTAACACAGTGCTATTAAAAGTGATGAAATTAAAGTTGTACATCTTTTAAAACACTGGAAGCTATTGAATATTTGTGTCTTCTTAAAATTTATATGTGTAAAGTCTAAACCCCAAAGTGAGACTGTTTGGAAGTAGGGTCTTTGGGAGTTAATTAGCTAAAGAGGAAGACATGCTCATGAGTGGCATTATAAATGGCCCAGGAGAGCTTGCTTCCCTGGACTGTGCATTGTGAGACTACAACAAGAAAACAGCTATGTGCAAACCAGGAGGAGAGCATCACCAAGGTCCAACCACGTCTGCATGCTGATCCAGAAATCCCCACCTCCAGAATTGTGAGAAACACGTGTAGACTTGTAGACCACTGAGTCTATGAAGCTTTATCATAGCAGCCCAAGCTGACAAACACCATCAGTAACTAGAGATGTCAGGGCCCCACAGAACACACATCATAACAATAATGGTTGCATACTAGTCCTCCACTTTTTATAAATATCAACATGGTTTATTTTGCATGTTAAAACAAATAGCTGTTTATGTGTAAAACCAAATGTAATCTTTATGATATGGTAACTTTTTCAAAGACTTTACAGTTTTAATTCTATAAATAAAGACATCAAAGTTAATACATATAATTGACATAATTTAATTACTAATATTACATTATAGATCCCTGTAAGTGGGAAAATGTTTCATCCTCTGAAAAAGGTACTTCTTTTTATAACATCATATAATTGCCTTGAGTTAAGAAAAATGGAACATAAAAAATTGAAAAGTGAGATAATACATAAAATTTAATAATTCAAAATGATTTTTTCCAATTGTATTTGGTAGCAGCTCTCATTTGCATATTTTTCTAACTCCTACTTCTTTTTTTCTTTCTTTCATATATGGGTCACCTACACTTTCCCTAATAATCTGACGTTATTTTCTTCATGGGTGTGAGTATAAATATTTATAATATTTTAAATGTCACTAAAAGATCAGAATCTGTCCTCCTGAGGGTGTGACTTTAATCTCTAAAAATAGTTTGTTAACATGTTTCCATTCTTTTATCTTTAAAATAAAAAATTTTAAAAAATAAAAATATTCACACACAATAAAACTTACTGCAACCAAAACTTTATTTATGAAATTCCACAAAACTATCACTCAAGATCCCAAGATACTGACTATGGTATGGCGGGTGGCTGATGGAGTAATTTCTAAGCAACATTAGGTCAAACAGAAAGTGGCACTAGACTGTGTGACTTCCTTCCCCATTTTATCCATGTTACCCTGGCAACCATACTTATAATCTTATTGGTTGACCACAGTTCTGTCCCACTTCACATCCACCCTATGATTTGCCATTGGATCAATATTACCTAAATGACTATCCTTGTGATCTCATTGACTGGTTATGGTTCTTCCCCACTTTAAGCCCACTTCACCTCATGACTTTGGCTCAGGAAAACACCCTTCCAAGTGGGGTTGGTGGGCAGCCTGCTTTCTGGGCCCCATTCTGTCCTTCTCAGAGAGAAGCCTTTTTCTCTCAATAAATTCTTCCTACTCTTAAAAAAAAAAGAAAATGGTGTCAGCAGAAGATAACAGCAAGCATTTATATTGAAGAAATGCAAAGTTCAAGCATGGACACTATTCCCAGTGAATCCATTCAAATATACTTCCTTTGACTATGTAACCATTATGATTTTTCTACTACAGTTTCACTGTAATGTTACCCACCATCCCATGTCACAAATCTTAATGGCTCATCCTCTGAAATGTACACAGAACCCAACTACTTCTCATCCCTGCTTCTTCTGCCATCTTACAACAAACCACAAAATTCTTCTCTATTTTTGCCGGGACTATTGCAACTATCCCTTGCCACTGCTACGTGGAAATGCTCCACATAGCTGCCAGAATTCCTTTGGAAAAGAGAAATAAGATCATGCTACTCAGAAGAAGATATAAAGCCCTTACAATAGCCTACAGGGCCCTATAGCATCTGTGCCTCTCCTCGCCTCTACCCAAAGCCACTCACCCACCCTTACCATCTACCATTATCTCCTACATCTCTAGCTTCCGGCCTCAGTAACATTTTGCCAATCCTGTAGCACACCAAGGAAATGTTCTCCTAAAGGCTCTGGCTTTAAGTAGAATGTTCTTTCCTCTGATATACGAAAATCTCTTTACTCATTATATCTCCTATTACCAAGCTTCAAATTCCAGCATCTTCTACCAACAGTTCTGTAACTCCCATGGTAACCTACGCTTTCAGGGTCTTCTGTAAAAACGGCAATAGTACCACACACTGCAGCTTTTGGCCTTGGTGGCCCACTACGCAGTAAACATCACTCTCCACGTATCTCATTTCCTTCAGCTCCGCTGGCACTGCCTCCTGATCAGAACCCGCTCTGATCACTTCACACGAGGCGGCACGCACACCACCCCTCTCTTCTCTAGCCCCTCTTACCTTGCTTTGGTTTTCTTCACAGAGTGTTTTAGCACCTATGTTATTATATATATGAGTATTTATAAATTAGTATTTGTTTAGGGTCTGTACTCCATCACAAAAACAGAAGTTCCATTTCCATAGCAAATTTTAGTGATTTTGTTTATTGCTGTACAAAACACCTAGAATTGTGGAAAAAATCTGGCACATATTCAGAGTTACTAAATACATATCTATTGAATAAATTAAAAAACGAATGGGCATGCCTTTCCCTTAAACTGAATGCATTTTGAAAGTTAATAAAAGAGATTATTACTGAAATGCTACATTGATTTCAATATGACCCAAATTCTGCTTGTATCACAAAATATGCCTCTAAAGAACAGTAGCCTTTGGTACAGCATGACTCATACTGTGTGTGCTCAAAGGTAAATTAGGAATGTAACAAAGTAAGCATGAATCTAGATAACTCTGATCCTCAGATTAATCATGTAATGCTTCAGGAATATGTATTTTAATTATCTACAGTAAAGAAATTATCTAACAGTTTTCTAAAACCTCTACTCCCTCTATGTGTGTAAAGAGCTTGGGACATTAAACACAAACTCAAAGATATCTGACCTGATTGTAAAAGCCAAGCATATATGCACAGATCTGTATTTGTTGGCCCAAGAACTAAAATGACCATGCTAAGACCAGCTGAATCTCCATCAGCAGGTCTACCATTGTTTTGTAGGAAGCAGGCTTACCAGGTGGCATATCTATACATAGCAAGTTCGTTTGAACTCTTTTCCATATTTAGAATAATCAATAGTATATTTGCATCAAAGAACAAAATGAAATTAAATCATCAAAGTTATTTGGAAGTTACTATGCTGGAGATTCTGTTTTATATTGAAAACATATCCTTCTTTGAATTACAAGATAAAAACTTAGGACCTCTCTTTCCCCAGAGACTATTTCTTTTAGGAAAATAATACATAATTCTTTAGTCAATTGCTTTAGCAGTAAATCTATAAAATGCAAATTAAATGATATAAAAGGGCCACTTTTATTACACTGTTTAAAAAGATAACTTCAAAAATAGTATTTGGGAAAATGTTAAACATCCTTTAATATTGAAAATAGACACTGTGGAAATTAGCCAGATCAATTTACGCATGTGCATTAAATTTGACAATTTTTTTACTTGAAGCAATCATGAAATATATACTTAGAATATGTTGCAATATTCTTAAGAGGAGTGCTTGGGGTGGGGCATCTTATAAAAAGCATAGTGAAAACACAGGAGAGAAAAATTATTTTCACATTTTCATATAAAACAGAGCAGAAGGGTACCTGTTGTAGCTCCATTTTCCTGACATACACAATGTCTCCTGCCTACTGTGACTCTGTGTGAGGTTGACTGTTTTTTTTTTTGAGGTTGACTTTTACAACATGACTCCACAATGAAACAATTCACTTTCATGCTGACCATGCCGTAGAGAAAAAATCAAGTCCACATCCAATGAAACTTTCTCCATACTTTCCCTGCAGGAATATCAGAATTCATTTAAACACCCACTTGTCCTACTGAAACCTTCTGCTGTACACACAATGCAGGGGCCTGAGCAGAGCTCCCAACCTGCTCTGCTCCCTCAGACCTAAACACCCGACCAGGGAAGTCCAGGGGAGGCCACGGCAGGCCAGTGCTCAGCCGTGGTGCCTCAGTCAATCACGTGGCTTGATTCTGTTTTCTTATGTGGAACACAACAGAGTAAACCACAGGGCTTCTAAGGTCTCTTTCCAGCTTTAAGTCAGTGTATTTTCTCCCTGAAGACAAATACAGTCAATCCAGTATCTGCAGGTTGCAAGACTCTTTCTGGAACATTTGAAGATGTTCAAATGCCTTATATTAAATGGCATAGTATTTACATATAACCTGTGATTATCCTCTTGTACACTTGAATCACGTCTAGATTAGTTAGAATACCTCATTCTATGTAAATAGTTCTTTTACTATACTTTTAAAGAATGACAGGAAAATAGTATGTATGTGTTCAGTAAATGCATATTTTTTTCAGAGCATCTTTTTATCTGCACTTGGAATCAGTGGATGCAAAGCACATGGATACAGGGCCTGGCTGGGCTGGAGGTATAGCTCAGTGGTGTAAGCGCTTGTCCGCTAAGCACTAAGGCCCTGAGTTCGATCCCCGGTACCGGGAAAAAAAAAAAAAGGGAACAGGGCCTGGCTATCCAAAAGGGTGGGGCAAAGAGGTCATTTGTTTGTCAACTGTCGCTGCAGTTCTTACACTTTCTAATGCTACCCAAAATCATTTCAGAGCTAATGAGACTCAGGGTCAAAGTGAGAGGTTTGATGCTATTGCTCATGCCTCACTTCTAGGCACCTTACTTAAGGTTGCTGTATAAATTCCCAGTAGAGCCCATCTCTGATTAGCTGCTCCTCATTTCCGCTTACTCAGAGGTCGCCTTGGAGATCTCTAGCCTCAGTGCTACACACAGAGATTCGTATAATTTGGTCCGCGGACCCACTGTTGCCGCGTGTTCGCCTGTGCTCACCTTTTTCCTGGGCGGACAGTAACAAGAAAGCTCTCCGCATCTCCGGCATACTGCTCCTCCCACCACCCGCGTCCTTTCTCACTTTTACTGCTGGTAAAATTCTACCCATGGAGATATTTTCCCCTGCGGAGGAACAGCTATGCCTTACATTTCTAACTAAGCCTTTCCTATGGCGACTCTCTGTTAGACAGCCAATGCCCCGCAGCGTGACTTGTCCTTATTCTCACCTTTTCCGTGCCTGATAGGTAGTAAGCCCTCCATAAATACTTGTTTTGAGTGAGACTGTAGATCCATCTGGTCAATGAATGACAAGGGCTAAGAAGTTCCAGGCTCAGCTACCTTCTCGTACTACTGTAGTGACCTTCAAAGTTACAGGACATATTCCATATGCAGACTTTCCTTCTCTCACGATAAGTAAAGTTGTAAAAATACATGACTGGAGATATTCCTCTGATAGGTCTATGAGACAGAAAAGGATTAACATGCCCTTTACTGTTCATTCATAAAAATAAAGAACAGGTATAGACAGAGACTCATTCTGAAGCAGTTTTGATTTTCTCAATGAGTTGAAAAAACTCTACAGAGCATACTTGGTAAGGAAAGATCTAAGTTTAAAAGGTTAGTCCCCCCACAAAAAAAATTGTTTCATGATACCTTGTGTCACATGAAAGACCCTTTGCACCTCAGTGATTGCTTACTAGCAATGAGATAAAAATATAACAGAAAAGAATCTCCCCCAAACATGAATGAGCTCAACGCAGGTAAGGCCACTGTTGTGGTTAAAAAAATAATCACCTAAATCTGTGTGTTGGAATGTATGTATGCAAACTGTTAAATATTACAATGGTGGAATCAAGGCCAAATTATTTTAAGGCAGAATCTCCAAAAAGTTCTTATAGTGAATAGTTCTGCAAAACCAAAGAAGACTCTGGATCCGGGCTTCATGGTCACTTCCTACATAAAATATATATACATATATAAAGGAAGTCTGTTCTAGTCTTTTCCATATCTGAATCTATTCAGCTTACCGGGAAAGAACACTAGTAAATATTTTCTAAGAAAAAATTTCCTATGTGGACTATATATGTTATAATGAATATAATACAATGTGCATCTCACAAAGCACATTCTGAGCACATACCATGTGGCAGATCAGATTTATGTATCATGTAATAACTCATCACTATAATACACTGAGGTAGGAATTACTGTTATTCCCATTTTCTAGTTGAAGAAAACAGAGATTCTACAAATGTTTCACGCATCATTCAGATGGTTTAGGACAGAGCTGCAAATCTAGACCTCTGCCTCTGGAGCCAATACTCAATTACCTCCCACTTTTTTAAAATTATGTAAGGTTTGGTTTTGCTTCATTTTGTTTTGTTTTTTGTAGTGCTGGGCTAGAAATTTCTCAGACAGGGTATGACTAAGTTGCTAAATTGCCCAGGCTGGGTTCAAACTTAGATTTTTCTGCTTCAACCTCCCAGAACAATGGGATTCCAGGTGTTGGCCACCTGGCCTAATTTACCTCATCTCATTCAATACTGATTGCATTATCTTCCATACAAGAAGACAGCATCTAATTCTAAATAACTTTAGTTGATTATTTTTTTTCTTTTTTTATTTAAAAAAATAAAAGTACAAAAACATATTAACAAACAGACACCAATTAGCATAAAAAATAGTACAATCACAACTAATCTATAGACAAGGTGACATGGTCTCAACAGTGGTTATTGCTTTATCCATTGATATCTTCGAAGTGTAAATATATGAACCCATATACAGACATGCAAATTTAGTCAGATAATTAATCCTCTCAACAACAGAAAAAACACAAAAACCAAAAATCCAAAGACAAAAAACAAAACAGGCAAACAACAACAACAACAAAAAAACCACCAAGAGTTGCTGCTTTGCATTTTGATATCTTCGAAGTGTGTGTTCAGGATAACACATACAGACATACAAGATTGATCAAATAACCCGTCATCGATTATTCCTTAGCATTAAGTGATACAATACAATAGTAGAACCATGTTAGCCCTCCTGCATATATGTATATTCATATGTACATACATACATTTTTGTCTCTTTCTTTTCTCCTTTCCCTCGTCCCATCTGTTCTTTGTTTTAGAACAGATTTCCTTCATGTCTCTTAGTTTATATTCCCACGCTCAGGTTCTTACACCAGTGATACAATACGTTGCCTGCACATGTAACGCTGATTTATTTCACTTATGAGTATGGACTCCAGTTTTGACCACTTGCCTACAAAGTCCCCAAAACTGTCTTTCTTTATAGCTGAATAATATTCTATTATATAAAAAATGCCACAATTTTTTAATCCAGTTTTCTGTGGATGGGCACTTGGGTTGCTTCCACATTTTAGCTATTACAAATTGTGCTGCTATAAACATGGGTGCACATATATCAGAGTGATACGATGTTTTCAGATCTTCTGGGAAAATACCCAGAAGAGGAATAGCTGGTTTGAATGGAACCTCTAGACCTAGTTTGCGGAGAAATCTCCAAACGGCTCTCCACAGTGGT
>PVLD010005601.1:0-110386 GCA_004027595.1 Dinomys branickii
AAAAAAGGGAGCAAGAGGTGTATTCTTGAGCTGGACTCAGTGGCAATCCCAGCTACTTGAGAGGCTGAGGCAGAAGGATTAGGAGTTCAAGACAAGCTGGGCAACATAGTGAGACTTCATTTCAAGGAAGAGGTGTTTTTTTCTTGGTCTTAAACAGAGATTTCACATCATTTCCCCAGCTATCTGACAGCTTGGTTAGTTCAGACAGAAGCAATTTTTGTTAGTGTAGTGTGATGGAGATGAAGACATTGGAGTAAAAGCCAGATTAGTCACATAAGGGGGCAGCTATCTCTTTGATTTAAGACAATTCCAAAAATTGAAAAGCTAAGTTGATTCCTTGAACTTTTAATTCCAAGGTAGCTTGAGACCAAGGTCTTGATCACTCTTTGGAAGGTGTTTCTTTAGATGCTATCACTTCCTGGGGAGTTACAGCTTGAGAAAAAAAAAAATCCTTGTCTTAGTTACATTCTTATTACACAGACGAAATACCTGACATCTTCAAGTTAAACAAAAAAAGGCTTATTTTGGCTCACAGTTTACAGAGGTTTCAGCCTACAGTCAGCTGGCTCCAAGGCAGGGTGGCATGGCAGAGGACAAACAGTTCATGGTGCAACAAGCAGAAGGTGGGGAATGCTCAAGGCAGGAGAGATACACACAAGTGCATCCAGGCCATGCCCACAGTGACCCGCCTCCTCCCACCAGGCATCTCCTCCCAATATCTCACACAGATATGAACCCATCAGTGTCACACACCCATGCTCCAGCACATGAGGCTTTGAGGGGACATCTAGATACAAGCCATTAAATTTCTCCCCTGGCCTCCAAAAGGCTCATATGCATCACTTTATACAAAATGGATTTAGTCCATCTCTTAAGAGTTGCCAAAATCCTATTGGGCATGGTGGTGCATGCCTGTAATCCCAGGCCTCGGGAGGTTGAGGCAGTTTGACTGAGTTCAAGGACAGCCTAGGCTACATGGTGAGTTCAGGCCAGGTGGCACTACCTAGAGAGACCCTTCTTAAAAACAAAATAAATAAAACAAACAAACAAAAAAGCTGCCAAAGTCCTGACAGTTTCAGTATTGCTAAAAAATCCAAGTCCAAATAAAGCAAACTCTTAGCTATGAGCTCTTGTAAAAATGAAAAGAAAGTTAAACATTACCAACATACAGTGGCATAAGATAAACTTTACTGGAGCTTCATTTCTGGCCAAACTCAAAACTTTTAAAGTCATTCTGCTGGGCTGTTTGCTCTTGATTCATAAGTAGACCTAGCTAAACAACAGCAACAAATAGTAGCCATGCTACCACCTCAACATTAGGCTGCATTGAAATTTCTCCTGCTAGATTAGTCTACCGCCCGTAATCTCAGTCTCCGGCAGCATCTCGGGGCATGCGAAAAATGCAGGCAAATTTTCTGCCACAGCATAACACATGTGGGCCTAAAATCCAACTGCCAATGGAGTCCTCCTTCTCAAATGAAACCTCCTGAGCCTGGTCTTTACTGGCTACATTTCTGTGAACTTTCTGATCTTCTGAGCTCCAACCAGAATCTCCCAGCAAACTCAGCCTACAGCACCCCACAGCTGCTTCTTCAGTGGGCTTCTCTAAACTCTGGCCACAAGTCAGTTCCAAAGGCTCCTCAACCCCATGGCCGTGTTGTATCACAGAAATGACCCCACATCTCTGAGACCAAACTCTGTCTTCCTTTCTTGTGTCAGGTATTTTTGTCCTCACACAAGAAAGTTAAAGGAGGAAAGGTTTGTTCTGGCTCACAGTTTGTAGAAGTTTCAGTCCATAGCTGGCTGGCTCCAAGGGAGGGCAGCATGTCAGTTCACAGTGTGGCAGACAGCAAGAATTGAGTGATCAGAGCAGGCGGAGGGATATTTACATGCATCACATCCAGCTGTAAACCCACCAGCGGACCAATCCAGTATCACACACCCATGATTCTGTCACCTCCCCCAAACCCCACCTGTAAGACTTTGGGGGGACATTAGGTATGAGCCCTAACACTCCCTGTCCCTTCTGCCTCCTACCATCCACGGAAGTAGCACCAGTGCTCCCAAAGAACCCACCTTACGCCATGAAAAAAACCTTTTTCAGAATTTACCGATGAGGAATCCCTTCCCTTGCACCTTGGCTAACTGACGTGATACCCAAGAGCCAGAGGTAGCTCCCAGCTTCCCAGGCATATTTGGTTAACCTCAATCACAGGGCAGAAATCATGGTACTCCTGGCGGCTTCACTGGGAAGCATTTAGTGCGTGCGTGCGTGCGTGCGTGCGTGCGTGCGTGTGTGTGTGTCACTCACTACCACTTCTGGGACCAGATGCGGCCAAACCCCGTCGAAACAGCTTCACAGCTTCCTCTGACCGCATGAAGAGGCAGCTTTTCCCACCTTCCCCTAGTTGGTTGCCCAACTAGGAAAGCAATCGCTTTTATTTTTGCCCGGCTAAATCCAGGGGTAACTAAAGCTCCACGCCCCCTGAAGCCAGCATCTTTGGTTATCAAAGTGATACCCCAAGGAGAAAAATCAGTGACTTCTCAGCTCCCTCAGGGCACTGCACACCCGCAGCCAGTTCCCTGACAGAGGCCTCAGGTCACAGCAGGGACTGTGCTCACCTTTGCCTTTCCTCAGCACGTAGCATCGGGCCCCGACTACCAAGGTGGCGATCACCAGTACGATGACCAGGACTGCGATCAGCACTTTCTTCCACGTGGCGAGAAAGACTGGGAACGGCAAGGGGAAAAAGGGGACGAGAAAGTTCTTTCTCCGCCAGCAAGAAATAATATTAGGCTGAAGCAACGCTTACGTCTGCCGTTAGGGATTTTGTAACTAGTGCCTAACCTTGGTTTCTCCCTCTGAGGGCTGCTGTAGTTCACTGCAGGTGCAGATTGGTTATTTGTTATAAGCTGAGGTCAGCTGTGGACTTCAAGGTGGGGTCAAACCAACTTCGCTGGGCAGATGGTGCTTTGGGGGGTGTCTGTTCCACTGTCCTCTTTTCCTAGGAAGCCCCCCTTCCCCCACATCGGTGGGCTGCCCTGACCATGCCCCATCTGTGTGACCCAGTGCCCAGAGCTGCAGACGTGACCCAGGGTGAGTTGATTGGGGTGTGTCTGCATGAAATACCTCCAGTTCCTTGTAAACCACTCCTCTTTTTACTAAGTTGAGTGGGTTTCTGTCACTTCCTATGAAAGATCCTGAGGGCGTGTGTGTCTCAACCCTTGGTATCTTGAGCTGAACCGGGGGAGGAACGTCCGTCCTCCCCTCAGAGCCCAAGCTGCACTCGCTGCTGAGACGTGACTCACCTTTGACCATCAGCATGTTGCTCCGGGTGCTGCCCAGGGGGGAGCTCGCTTTGTTGGAGGCCATGCAGTAGTACTGGCCCTCCTGCTCCTTGCTAGCTTGTTCCTTGTACCAAATCGCACGGGTGTCGTTTATGGTGGTTTGGTGGAAGGGATTGGGCTCCCCGACTTTGTAAAACCTGTACGTGATCGGACTGGTCCCTTCATTCACAGAGCACTGAAGCACAATTTCCTTCCCAGACTCTACCTCAGCGTTCCTCAGGATAGCAAGCTTGACTTGGTCCACAGGGGCTGGAAGCAGGAAAAGGATCAGCAGCGAGCCTTGATGGGCGTCAGGGAGGGGACGTGAGAAGGCTCCCGCGCACAGCCAGCCCCAGGTATGACTTGGGGCTTCATGTAAGTCTTTCTTCTCACCCGTGATAAGCCCAGAAGGGCAGGGACGGGCCCTCTGCCCTCATTCTCCAATTTAGTATGCCCCCTGGGCACAGCTTCCTTCACTGCTCCCCTGAGGATTATGGACCACTCAGCTGTATGGTTAGGCTTGCTTGTATGTTCTGTTTTTATCTTTGTTTTTTGAGACAGGGTCTCAATATGCAGTTCAGGCTGGCCTTGAGCTCACTCTAACCCAGGCTGGCCTCGAACTCTCAGCAATCTTCCTGCCTCAGCCTCCCAAGTGCTGGGATTACAGGCCTGTGCCACCACTCCTGGAGCTTGTGTGTTCTGTATGCACGGCACTTTTACATCTTACAAATAACTTTGACTCACAGCCTGCTCTACCTCCCACCCTGGTTTCTTCTCTTGCCTCTCTGCTTTCACAACCTGGCTTTCATTTCCTTATGACTGAAATCTGACTTCTCTACCCCTTTGTTTTTCGAAACTGCAATCTATCTGTGGTTAAAAAAAACAACAGAAACAAAATTTTTAAAAAAATGTGCATGACTCTCAGACCATGAGCCTGCAAATGTAGTGGTGCATGTTCGTTCACCCATCTCCCAGCCAGGGCCTCTAGATCTCCCCTGTTACTTTGCACTTTGTGTTGAACTTGGCTTTCTCTACCTTTCTGTGCTCACCCAGCAAAACTCTGAACCTAAATTGTCTCCCCAGACAGACCTCCCTACTTGTGTGAGAATGGGCTAGCCAGCAGATGGGTCCTCTATCTTACAAGTCACCCTCTTGTGCATATAGGGGTCTTGAGATCATGGAGCTGCTGGCTGGAGGAAGCTGAGCTCCAAGGCTGAGATGACAGTGGCCTTGTACTGAAGCAGGTGGCCAGAGGATACGACCCAACCTGGCATCCTCTCTCCTTGTGCAGCCAGAGGGGGTGGAGGCTCACAGACAGATTGTTCGGGCTCACATCCCACTCACCAGCTATTCACCTTAGTTGCCTCATCATAAATCAAGACTGCTACAAGTCTCACGCTGCTAGTGTAAGTATGAACAGGGATAATTTCCTGCAAGCCTTTACACAGACTGGCACAGTAATCAGAGTCCTGTAAATGTTACTACTAATGATGACCCCGTTTTAGACCCACTGGGAATTGAACCAAGGGCCTTTGCATTGAGTTACATTCTGGCCCTTTTTAAAAAATTTCTTATTTTGAGACAAGGTCAAGCTAATTTGCTAAGTGTTCCAGGTTAGGCTCGAACTTGCAATTTTCCTGCCTCAGTATTGAATGTCGAGTTAAATAATCCTTAGTTACTGCAGGCTGATCAGGGCTGCAATATCCCAAGTGAGTGGACAGCAAAGGCTTAAATAAATGAGACAATGGAAATGATTTCAGGGCTCCAGGAGGGTCTCACTCTCTTACAGTTTTGATATTCTCTGAGTTTAGCCAAAGACTTCCCTGGGTGGCCCATATTTATTTGGTTTTCAAACAGAGGAGGAGAAGACTCAAGAAAATGCTGGAATCTTGCAGGACCCTGGGAGAATTTTCCCAAGTAGTAAATTATGTCAATCAGGAGAAGACCTTATCTTTAGGTTGGTATTTACTGTAGGAGTTTGGAGCCTACAGCTGCAGTCTCCTTGCAGTTAATTGGGGTTGGAGCCAAACGTCCTCAGCTGTGGCCTGATCTTGTCCTGTGAGGCGTCAAAGCTTCATAAGCCAATACAGGCCTGAGGGTGACCAGGGACTCAGAGAGGTTTACCTACTATGAGTCCGCTGCTTATCTTCAGACAAGGTGCCTAAGCTTCAGACAACTTCCAAGTAAACATAGAAAGCCAATTGGTTAATATTAAATCCTGCTCAGAGCCATTTCATAGTGGTTTCTGTCACCTCAGCCTCTCAGAGTTCTTGGATTACGGGTGTGGTGATTTAATTTCAACCAACAGCTTCCCATGAGCTTCTGCATTTGACTTTAACACATCCTGGGACAACCCACTTTCTGAGTTCCCTCCTGTCTCTCTTGGGAACCATCTCTCCCCCAATAAAAACTCTGAAAAAACAAAACAAAACATATTCCAAGGGCAAGATGGCACCTGTCTATAATCTTAACATTTGGGAGGCTGAGGCAGAAGGATTACTGTGAGTTTCAGGCCAGCCAGGCTATATAGTGAGTTTGAGAGTAACTTGGAACACACAGTGAGACTCTATCTCAAAAAACAAAAAAACAAAAACCAACCCCAAAACTCAAACAAAAAAAATAAAAAAGCAGCATTTAAAATCAAAACCAAAACCAGGCATGGTGGCGCACACCTGTAATCCCAGCACTTGGGGAGGCTGAGGTGGGAGTATCACTGCGAGTTCGAGACCAGCCTGGGCTACAAAGTGAGCTCAAGGCCAGCCTGAATTGCATAGCAAGACCCAGTCTCAAAAAGACACACACACAAAAAATGCAATCAAAACCAACAAAACCCCAAAACCAAAAAACAGAAAAAATGTTTCCTGAGATCTGAACTATTCACTCCTTGCTAATGATGCAGGCACAGATCAGTCTTCCCCAGAACTCATTCTCATCAAGTTTTTCTTTCTTCTAGCTCTTTCGTTTTGTCTCTTTGAGACAGGGTCTTGCTATGCAGTTCAGGCTGGCCTTGAGCTCACTTTGTAGCCCAGGCTGGTCTCGAACTCGCAGTGATACTCCTGCCTCAGCCTCTAGAGTGCTGGGATTGTGGGTGTGCACTACCACACCCAGCTCTTCTGGTTCTTCACTGCATAATATGCAGATAGTAAACTGCATGTTAGTGATAGCATACAGCTATTAAACAAAGACCGAGGACTGAGAGGAGGAAATCTTAGCAAGCTTCCTACACTACATGCAGAATCCCTAGGAGATGCAACCAATGGAACTGTGGAGGCATAAGAAGGAGGCCCCAGGAAAAATAGCCACCTTCAAGGGATGAGAATTCCAAGCAAATGTTAGCAGCTCTCATAAGACCAGGGCCTGAGGCTCTGACTGCTGCCGGCTGCACAAGATACAGAGCTGCCCCAGCAGGGCCACCAGTTAGAAGCATCCTGGCCTATGATTCTCCTACAGTTCTCAGGGATGGTTCGCCATTCACCTGAGTTTTTGTTTTTGGAGACAGTGTCTCGCTATATAGTCCAGGCCGGCCTCAAACTGTCAGTGATTTGCTTGCCTCGGCCTCCCAAATGCTGGAATTATAGGCATGCACAACCACGCCTGGGCTCTCCGCTCATCTGAACAGCAACAAAAGCCAAGGGAGGCAAACCGCCGACTTCAGGGCTTCATAAAGTCAGGACACATTCGCTCGTGTGCTGTCTTAGCAGCTCACTCGAAAGGTCTGAGAAGAGGTTACACTGACCGCATCGAGAGGTTCCAAATATTTCCCAACCCCTTTTTCTGAATCTGGTTATGCTTTGATGCACCCCAGGTTTATGAACTTGGCACAAGCCTCACCCGTTTACTGCCCCCACAATCTCCGGTTTGCTCCACAAACCCCCAACCTCCCCAAATGCTAACCAAAGTCCCAACCCCTTGTGATTTCTCCTCGTAGCACAGCAACTTACCTATCACCTTGATGCTCAAGACCTCGCTGGACACCTCAGGGTGGGAGTGACAGTTATCTGCCACGCACTTGTAGTCCACGTCCTTGGTGGGGCTGTCTCGGAACTCCGCGGGCTCACTGGAGGTCTTTGTGATATTCTCTAAAACACTGCTTCCTCTTAAAAGGTAGTAAGTAATAGGTGAGCTTCCATTTATCGAGTGGCAACTGACCGTAACGGCCTGCCCTTTAATGATCTCGGACTTGGTGTGATGACGAATCCTGGGCTTGGAGATATTTCCTAGAACAAGAGAGGGAGAAATGACCTGAACGGCAACACAGCAGTGCCTCCAGCCCTGGAGCTTCCTTCTCGAAACTCTGGTCTTCTGTTTCTGCCACCATCATCATGTGAAATTCCTGCTTGTCTTAGGAATGTGTGTGTGTGTGTGTGTGTGTGTGTGTGTGTGTGTGTGTGTGCACGCGCACGCGCGTGCATGCATGCGTGTGTGTCTGTGTCTGTGCATGTATCTTTAGTAATGAGAGAGAGAAAAGAGAATTGGACGGGGTGTGGCCCAGTGGTACAGCACTTGCCTGGCCTCATCCCTTTTTACATTTTTTATTTTGATTCAGGCTCTTACTAAGTTACTAAGTTATACAGATTAGGCTGGGACTTGTGATCCTCCTGCCTCAGCCTTCTGTCAGACCACCCCTGGCAAATCCCTGACCTTGACATTGGGCAGCAACACCTTCCTTGTAGGACCTCTCTTGTGTGCTCTGAGCGGGGTACCACTTGCTCTGTCTGGATCTCGAATTCCCACATTTTTTTGCCCTCATGTTCTTGCCCAGGCTGAGGCTGACTCAGGAGGGGCACCAGTGATCTTCCTTCTTCCCACTGAATCCCAGATCCCCTCCGAGCCCGTGAGGACACACTCACCACACACTGTGATCTGCACGGCATTGCTTTTCTTGAGCACTTTGCCGATCCCTGCAGTGCAGGTGTACGTCCCGCTGTCCCGTCCTTCCGTAATCTTGGTGAAGTTCTGGCCCCAGGACACGACGACGCCTCCCTTCTCTATGGTGAAGTTGGCCACAGGTGCCCCCGGGATGGAGCACAGCAGGTCCAGCCTCTCACCTTGATCCACACGGGTGGAGGGAGATTCCAGCTTCGGCTTGGGAAACAGTTCTGAGAACACCAAGTAGGAAAGGGGTGAGATGTGTCTGAGCATCAGTGCAAGCACCTGCCTGGAGAGGTCCCCAGCCCAGCCCCTTTGGGCAGAACCAACTCCCGCCTTCATGCAGAAAGTCTGCCTTTGATCCTTATGTAGCCACTGGATGAACCCTTAAAGTGCTGTGGCTCTTTGTGCGCCTGGGACCCAGTGAGAGGTTTTGCTCACTTGATGGTGCAATTTATTTCACAGTCATGGATAAGAAGAGTTTATAACTTGTAAAGTAGCAAGTATTGATTCACTCATGCATTCACTCATGTATTTATTTATGCACACATTTCACTTGACAAACCCTTACTGCAGATACGTTCCGTGGTAGGCTCCTGACTATGCATGGGGGAAGCAGCAGTCAATGGGAAACAGTACTAGACTTCTTTTTTTTTTTTCCGGGACCGGGGATCGAACTCAGGGCCCTCGTGCTTAGCGGCAAGCACTTAGCCCACTGAGCTGTACCTCCAGCCCCAGTACTAGACTTCAAATGTTTACATCTAGTGAGTGATTCAGACCTGGTATGTGCAGTACAGCCCATGAAAAGGGCACGGAACTCCACCTTGGAAGCCTGAAAGTCTCCTTGTAGGAAGTTATCAGGGGACAGTGGCCTGGGTAGCACGTCTTAGCCTGTTACACTGTAAAAAGCTGCCACAGGCTGGTTTGTTTGAATCTGGTCTGTGCACAAAGGCAAAGACTAGTCTCAGATCATTCTCTATTCCGAAAACCTTACCCAGCATTCAATATACACTGAATGAAGACTTTTCTCTAATAAGATACTATATACGTTATCAGTGAAAAATATCAAGGGCCATCAACAGATTTGTCACACCCAATGGTTCACTAAATTGCTGGCCAGCACTGTGAGTCAGCAGCTCTGACATCAGGCCGCTGGTAGCAAACCTGGCTGTGACTACATGGTCGGCGCTGGATGCACACAAGGGTTTTTCCTAAATGAGTGAACAGGTGTGTGCATAAAAAACTCTTTCCTCAGGATCAGAAGAGGACTCTCTCTTCCAGTGGAAGCACAAGAAAGATGGTGTATCTACTTTAGGTAGTAAGTTATTTAGAGTGGAATAAAGCCAGGTAGGGGAGCAGACTCAGAGGGAACTTCGAAGTACAGAGGCGTGGAGAGCAAACTGGCCTGAGGGCGATTCCTGCTCTGCCGTGCGCTGCCCCTGTAACCCTTAGGTCTGTTACTAACTTCCCAGCCTCAGTTCTTACAGTTATAGAATGGGTATGAAAATATCTCCCTGCTAGAGTTTTATGAGCATGAAACAAAATGCACCTAAGCCTTTGTACAGTGTTCAACAATGGAAAATTGCTCTGATGTTTTTGTTTACTGATGTTTTTCATTCCCACACCTGTCACAGGGCCTGTGTGTGGGATCTAACACAGTGACTGGCTCTGACTGAGGTGGTGTGTGTTAACACCCTCCAAGTGCTTCTTCTGCGCAGACACTGGGTTAGCAGAGGCAGGAAAGGATCGGCTCTCACTGGCCATCCCGGGTTGCAGCACAGCTGCTTCCTGAGCCCGCCAGGAGCCGGTGTCCTCCCCGAGCAGCCTTACCTGTGATGTTGACCATGACGCTGCTGACCTTGGAGAGGCGGCTGGATTCCACTTTACATGTGTAGTTACCGTTGTGCTCCACCGTGGCCATGACTTCGTAGATTGTCTCCCTACTGTGGGTGCTGTGGGCCACGATTTCCTTGTCCTTCTGGATTATGATTTCTGGGCGCTCATGGGCCAGATGCGTCACTTGGATGGTGCACTTGATGCGGAGTTTGTTTCCTTCCATGATTGTCCCAGAGGGGCTGATGTGGAACCTGGGAGTAGAGAAGGAAGCTACAAGAGAGGAGGAAAAGCCGGTTGGACTCAGGTTCAAACCTGGGCTCTTCCCACTCTTCTGCTTTCCCTTTTCCAGGGTCTGCGTCTCCTCCTTAATTTTTTGCCTCTTTGAGGCAGGGTCTCGCTACGTAGTTCAGGCTGGCTTTGAACTCACTAGGCAGCCCAAGCTGGCCTTGAACTTGCTGCAATCCTCCGGCTTCAGCCTCCTAAGTGCTGGGATTATAGGCATGCGCCACCATGCCTGACAAAATATATATCATATATAAAATATGTCACAGCCCCAAAAGTTTGAAAACTACTGCCAAAATGATCAAGAAGAGATCTTAACCCCCCAGGACAGCCATCAACCCCCTTTCCAATACCAGGCTCTTCCCCCATGCCCATCCAGAAAGCGCACAGCATCATGGCAAGGACAGCAGGACTCTGACCTGTCACCGTGACCTCTTCACTCCTGGTGGTGTCCGAAGTCTCAGTGTCGAACCCCAGAGAAATCCTGGCTTGACAGGTGAAATATAATACATAGTCCTGTTCCCCAACTGGGAACTCCATGGTCACAAAATTCTGTCCCAGAGAAGCCTTCTCTTTTATGAGCTTGACAACTTTTGGATCACGTTCAAATTTTTCAACTTTGAAATATATGGGGGCCCTTTCCTCTGGGACAGAACAGTTGACGGTCACCACCCCGCCTTCTATGGCCTCCTTCTTGTCCAGCGTCACCTTGGGCTTCGGCACCCCTGCGGAGGAGAAAGTCCAGTTAGTACCAGTTGGATCCAGCAGCACAGCCTCCCTCAGCCGTCGCCGTGGCCAAGCCGTCTGAGGATTCCTTTCTCAGGAGGCTGAGGCAGGAGGATCGTTGTAAGTTTGAGACCAGCCTGGGCTATGAAGTGAGCTCAAGGCCAGCCTGAACTGCATGGCAAGACCCTGTCTCAAAAAGACAAAAAAAAAAAAGGAAAATATAAAATATGCCCAAGATCTGGTTGATACTTTCAACAGTTTATACAGTTCCCTTGGGACAATGGTACAACAGATTCCCAAACTGAGACAGTTTACAGAGGAAAAAAACCCAGCCAATATTATAAGCATTACAATGATTATTGTAATTTATTGAATGCCAACCACAGGCTACACCTGACTTCCATTTATCCCATAAATACTTATGGAGCACCTCGTACGCGGCAGATTCTTGGCTCAGGGTATAAAAACAGGCCAAACACTATCTCTACAATTTATAGTCTAGAAGAGCCGACAGATTGTGAGGAACACAGCCATGCATTACTTTATCACAGAGGCAAATTCTGATTGATACATTGCTGGGTGAGTCACTGTGGGAACAGAGTTTATTACACCAACTAAGACGGCTCTCACATCAGTCGGTGATGGGATCCCCCGGGACGCCGTCACACAGGCAGTCTGTCATTGGCGAACACACTATTATAGGGCAAATGGCTGGCGCTGCAGTACACACGTGCCGGACGTGATTAAACGCTCTGTCTGTATGATGCCTCTTAACCTTCCCTAATCCCCTGAGCTGCGGATCAGTGTTGACCCATTTTAGTGCTAAGCATGTTGAAGTATAGAGTAGTAAAAGGAAATAGGTAGAAATCTAGGCAGAGAGACTGTCGAATCTAATGCCTTAGCACAGCCCTGTGGCCTTTCAACAAATAAGTCCCCCTGAATGCAGAGAGAGCACAGGAGCTATAAGGCTCTCCCAGAGGGACCTCAAATTTAAGGTGTCGGAGAGGAAAAGAGGGAATCTCCGAGCTGGGCTTTGAAGAAGAAAGTGAAATTGTGTGTGTTTGGCTGTGTTGTTCGTTTGTTTGTCCTGGAGACTGAACCAAGGGCCTTCACACTGAACTACCTTCCCAGCTGTTTTGTTTATATTTTTTATGTCGAGACAGGGTCTTGCTAAGTCACTAAGTCACCCAACCTGAGCTCAAACTTTCAGTCTTCCTGCCTCAGCCTCCCAGAGTGCTGGGATTACAGGCATGCACTACATCAGACCCAGCTAGAAAGTATAGTTCTTGAGACAAGATAAAGAAGAGTAACTGGGTGTGGTGGGGGGAATGTGTGTAATCCCAGCCCTCGAGAGGCTGAAGCAGGAGGGTCACTGCAAGTTGGAAGCCAACCTGGGCTGGATGTTCAAGGCCAGCCTGAACTTCATAGTGAGAAAAAATAATAATAAATAGAAATAAAGAAAGGTACTCCTGGGAGAGGAAACCATAGCATGTGCAAAGACAAACACTTTAGAAAGACCTTGGCGCGCTGGGAGCAGGCTGGACGCTACACTGTCAGGTTAGGGAAAGGCCAGCAGCAGAGTAAGAAGCGTGCCGCATGGACGATAGGCTGGCATCTCTCCCCGCCTGCAGTTACTAACCAGGCCCCTGCGTGCCCCTCCCTGCGCTGCCCCGCACGCGAGCCCCAGGGACTCACCCTGCACCCGCAGCCGGGTCTCCCCGGTGGTCTTCTTCTTGTTGTTCAGGAGCACGGTGCACTTGTACATCCCCGAGTTGTACACCCGGGCCTGAGGGATCAGAAAGCTCTCTGAGTTCTTCACAGAGGAGACGTTGTGCAGCAGCGTGTCATCCTTGTAGAACAGCACCTGGTGCTGCGGCTGGACGTGCGAGGTGGTGCTGATGTCCACCATGCACTGCAGGGTCACGTTCTGCCCGTTCTTCACCTTCCAGTCCGGCAGGCTCTGCATGTGGATGCTGTTGATGGTGAAAGCTAAGGGGAACGTTAGGAGGCAGAGCGTCAGAGCGTTAGAGCGTCAGAGGGTCAGAGCGTCAGAGCATCAGACGTGTTACCTATCACCCCCTATGCACCCGTCACCTCCTGTCCTGGGTCCCGGATGCCCAGAGGCCAGGCAGCTAACGAATGTAGGCCGTGGGTTAAACACATGGCAGGTGACACTAAGTTCTCCTTTGCTCACCCCCATCAGGTGGCAAAGTGTGGCAAATACAAGGTTAATGCCGTGCTGCCTGGGAGCTGCTGTCCTGGCCCTGTGCAGGAAGCATCAGTGTCACCCGAGCAGTGTTTAAATCCTGGCTTATCGCCGGCTGGATGGCTCTGAGTGGTTAGCCTCTTTGAGTTCAGTCTCCTCACCTCTAAGATGGGAGAGTAATCCTTCTGTAGCTTATTTTGTTAGATGTACAGAAGAACAGCCCAGAAGCACCCCGCACAGGGCCAAGCTCACAGAAACTGCTTAATGATGGCACGTCCCTCCATGCCAAAGCTAGGGTCAGGCCAAGAGCTTTCCGTCCCTACCCAGGCCTGACTGGACCAGCAATCCCGGCCACCATCTTCCTCTCTCTCTCTCTCTCTCTCTCTTTCTTTCCTTCCTTCCTTCCTTCTTTTTCCCTCTCTCTTTCTCACTCTTTCTTCTTTACTTCCTTTCCTTCAAAAACTTTTTTTTTTTTATTTTAAGGAAGGAAAGGTTTATTGAGCTCACAGTTTGTGGAGGGTTCAGTCTATACTCAACTGGCTCCAGGGAAGAGTGGCCCTCGGCAGAGGGGCAACCGTTCAAGGCGCAGGAGACAGCAAAAGCAGCAAGAATACAAAGGGGCCTCAAAAACTTTTAAATTTAAGAGCTTTTTTCTAATAGGTGCTTGGCAGTTTGTAGACTTTTAAAAACAAAAAAAAGTCAAGTTTTGTGACCTTTTATTGTAAATTAGAAGTTCTTAAAAATCTCAACCAGATATATATACTAAAAAAAAAAACCAACCTTGAGTGTGTGGTGAGGACTGGGTATGTGGCTTGGCAGTCGAGCACTGGCTGAGCATGTGTGAGGAGGCCCAGTTCCATTCCCAGCACATGCACACTCACATACACACTCACAAGTACACTCACTTGCACAGGTGTTGAGAAACATCAGGCTTTACAATTACTGAAGAAAGAGGGAATAAAAGGTGTCTTTAGGTAAAAACAACGAACCCTCTGTGCTGCCGGCGGCTGGTGTTTTCTATCCAATGGACTCAGAGGTGGAAACCACTTCTGAAGCTTCACCTGCAAACCTCACCCCCGGCAGCTACCGAGGAGCAGAGAGCACAGGTCAAAAAGCCCAGAGCGCACACCCAGTTCTACCACAGAAGCCAGATTTGGGGCCAGGGAGACAAACATAGCATTTCCGGCAGGTGTCGTTCAGCACAGGAGTGGCTTAGAGCCAGCAAACTCCGGCGACCCATAGAAGTCCGGTCTCGAGGTCATGTCTGGAGACCAACTTCCAGCGTGGCATGCTGGTGGGAAGGGGGCTGCTTAATGACACATCTTCTCTCGCTGTCTCCCCTCCCTGCCTGCCTGCGCTGACTCTCTCGGCGAGCACTTTGGTCAAGCGGGCTGCTGAGAAGCCACTGTCTGGAGACTTTCCAGGCTAGGGGTGGGACCACGCTCATTGGTCAGAGCTTTGCTCCGAGCTTCAGGGTAGACCAGGGCAGGTCTGTTTGTCTGAGGAGTCTCTCGGTGCTGCCTACAGGTTTTTCCGCAGTCTGCCTGGGGTACCAGTTACACCCTTGGATCTCAGACTCCCGCAGCTCTTCCTACAGGGTGGATTCCTTTCCCATGCACGCGGATCTAAGCTTAACCAGCATGGCAAAGGATTTACTCTCCACATTCATCTCAAAAAGACAACCTCAAACATCTCATGCTCTGTATCTGACTGAAAGGAATGAATGATATGCGTGTGGAAGGCATTAGGGAAAACATAACTAAAGCGATAACTTAAAACAGGTGCTCTCAGTTCTTTTTTTATTTTATTATTTTTTCCCAGTACTGGAGATCAAATCCAGGACCTTCACACTGAACTACACTCCAGCCCTTTTTTATTTTGAGACAGCATCTTATTAAATAACTAAGTTGCCCAGGCTGGGTTTGAGTTGATGATCCTCCTGCCTCAGCCTCCCACAGTGCTGGGATTATGGGTGTGTGCCACAATGCTCAGCCGATTTTAGTTTCTTGTGTATCCTTCTAGCCTGTATCTTTAAGCACACATGGGCAAATATAAATATAAAATCTTGCTGGGCGTGATGGTACACTCCTGTAATCCCAGCACTTGGGAGGCTGAGGTAGGAGGATCACTTTGAGTTTGAGGCCAGCCTGGCCTGGGCCAACCTAGACTACATAGCAAGACCCTGTCTCAAAAAAAAAAAAAAAAGTCATTTCCTCTACCCCTTTTACACTAGAGGTAGCCCTTCATACACACACTTGACACCTTCAATCTTGGACCTTATCTAATTTATGAGAATGTCAGAGGCCAGAGATAGTATGGGATAGTGGACACTGTGTCCCACAGCTTAGATTAGGCCCCTAAAAGTTCAAATATTCATAGATCGTGAGTACCCTGTGTATTATGTGTTACTCTAGATCTCCTTATCTTTGGACCAATGAAGAAATCCAGAACTCTCTGTTTTGTTTTTAAACTGGGCACAGTGGCACACACCTGCAATGGAAGCACTCAGGAGGCTGAGGCAGGAGGATCGCTGTGAGTCTGAGGACAGCCTGGGCTACACAAGTGAGTTCAAGGCCAACCCAAACCGCATAGTGAGACTTTGTCTCAAAAAGAAAAAAAAAAATCTGACTGAATCTAAGCTGAGATGTGGTAATAGTTTAAATCTATGTTATTTCCTACACCTTGATTCTTAGAATTCCCGTTTCTGTCTTTTTCTGCAACTGCCTTGCTAGGCAATCTCTCAACACAATAGTTTTCTCTGGACCATATTTATTCCCTCCCCCCAGTTAATATGGTCCCCACCCAGGTACTGTCCTTCTCAGAGAAAGGCAGGTCTCTTCCCTTTATCTCTTCAGTACATCCTTCTTCATTTTAATCCATGCTACTTAGTAATTTTCCAGGAGAGAATAGTGTAAAAGTCAAGGACATGGAGCCAGAGTACCTGTGACCTTTGGCATTTACTAAACTGCAGGGAGCCTCAGTTTCTTTATCTATACAACGGGCATAACAAAGATCGGTGTACATAAGAACCTGAGTTTAAGTACTTGAAGCACAGCTCCTGGCACCTGTGAACTGCTTGACACATGTAAGCTGGGTTCTGTGGGTCACAGAAATAAAGGCAACTCCTGGAAGCTTGAAACCTGAATCTGCTGTCCCCGTTTCTACAGAATTGTTTCGAGTGAAAGCCTGTTTCAATGTTTTATTAGTAGTTTTCTAGAAGAGTGGACAGTGGCTCTCCCAGCCTCCTGAGCTTGCTCATCTGCACGTGGACCCCACCTGGGTCCAGGCCAACCTACTGTTACCGCTCTGAGCGCGCCATGGCTGGTCTGAGGTGCCGGTAAGGAGCAGAGGCCGAGCCCGGCCCACGGCCCTTAGCAGGGTGCTCTTGGGAGTTATCTAACCTCTCAGCTTCACCTGATAAGCCGGAACACCCACGCCTGTCTTCCGTTATCTTATTTTTGTGGTCCTAGGGATAAAACCCAGGGCTTCATACTTTCCAGGCAGGAGCTTTTACCACTGAGCTACAGCCCCAAACCCAGATATTTTTATCCTCAGTAACGGCTGAGACAAGACGGCTGAGGGGACTGGCGGGCTGTGCTCCCGAGGCCTGGCCCGGGTGGGCAGTTTCTTCCCTCCTCCTTAGCACCACTCAGAGCAGACGTTTCTCTGTCCCCAACCCTGGGCGGCTCAGAGGAGGGGAGTGGCCAGCGCTGGCCGCAGGAGGCTGGCCGCAGGAGGCCCGGTGCATTCACAGCCCTTCCTGCCCTGCGCCCTTCAGCTTCAGCACAATCTCTCCTGCATCCTCCTCTCCTGGACTCACTGTCGTTTTGTTTCTTTTACAAAAACATATCACCTTTTTTTTTTCTTTATTTTTTTGGTCTTTTTGAGACAGGGTCTCACTATGTAGTTCAGGCTGCCCTTGAGCTCACTTTGTAGCCCAGGCTGGTCTCGAACTCACAACGATCCTCCTGCCTCAGCCTCTCAAGTGCTGGGATTACAGGCGTGCGCCACCACGCCTGGCAAAAATCCACCACATTTTGACAAGTGTAAAGCAAACCTGACTAAAGCACCAGGAAGTAGCTTTGGTCATGAGAATACCGACTAGTATGGGGCACTTCTGCTGTTGGTTTTCTAAGCAACTCTAACGCACATCTGGGTAAATAAATGGACTTGCCTGATGCCGGAACAGACAGAGATAAAGGAGGGCAGGATGGGAGAAGAGCATTTTGCGTATTTACGCAGATGAGCTCCCACTCATCTGAACCCAAAATACCACGCACTCGGGCAATGACAGCAGAGGCCCCGATGAGGTCACCACCGCCGCTGCCCCGTGTTCTAGCCCGCCTCGAAGGGGCCTCTTGCTTTGTGCTTGTCACACATGGCAACCCCCTCCCACCTTCCACCAGAGGTGTTCTGTGCGCCCACACAGTACTTCGGAAGTGCAGAGAGGCCACTTCTGAGATGAAGGCACGAAGACGGTACAGCCTCCATGTCAGTTCGTCCCTCGGACCACTGGCTCTGAGCCGAGCCCTTGGCATGGGGAACTGAGGTCTTCTGCTACAGAACGAGCCAGGGAGCAGACTGTCTGGGTCCGGCCAGGCCTTCACTGCAGCAGTGTGACCAGTGGTTTGTCTGCCATCCCCTGAGAGACCCTGAGCCAGAACCACAGACTAAGCCCCTCCCAGATGCCTGGCCCTGTGAGAAAGGCAGTGACCCTGTTATCTGCAGCCCCTGAGTTTTGGCGTAGTTTGTCAGGCAGCAACCGAAACAAACAAGCCACCCAAACAGTCCATAAAATCTCTACCTGATTCTTATTTCTATCATATGGGAAACATTACCTTCTTCCTAAGCAAACTCTCCAAGCACAGCCAAACTGAATTACGCATGTGGCTTACACTGTTTACAGAACAGAATGGTGTTCACAGCCTGCCATGCTGGAGTGCAGGTGGGTGTGAGGGTCCACAAACCACCTCCGGTTGTACCTGCATGGGTTTTCCTGGAGAGAGGGCCTACAGAGGTCAGATTTGGGCGAATGAACTGAAGAGTCACTTCTCAAAATAAGTACAAATGCCGCATAAGTACATGAAAAATGCGCATCTTTAGCTATCAGAGAAATGCAAATCAAAACTGCACCGAGACTCTAGCTCATGCCTGTCACAACAGCTGTGGTCAAGGATACAACGAACAATAAATGCTGGTGAGGATGTGGGAGAAAGGGGCATTTCTATAAATTAATACAGTCATTACGGAGATCAGCATGGAGGTTCCTCAAAAAATTAAAATTAGATCAGCTGGGCCTGGTGGCATACGCCTGTAATCCCAGCACTTGGGAGCCTGAGGCAGGAGGATCGTTGTGAGTTCAAGGCCAGCCTAGGATACAAAGTGAGCTCAAGGCCAGCCTGAACTGCACAGCGAGACCATGTCTCAAAAAGAAAAAAAATTAAATAAAAGAAAATGGACGTGGTGGCACCCACCCATAATCTCCGTCCTCTGGGAGGCTGAGGCGGCAGGATCGCAAGGTCCAGTCCAACCTGGGAAATTTAGCAGTTTAATGGGACTGTCCCAAAGATAAAATTTTTAAAAAGGGCTCTTTAGGGGTATAGCTCAGTGTGAAGGCCCTGGGTTCAATCTGCAGTACTGCAAAAAAAAGAAGAAAAGCAAAAAAGAAAGAAAGAAGAAAAAGAGGGAAAAGCACAACATTGAAAACCATTATTTGTAAAGCTAATAGGCACTAATAAAAATTATTCACAATATAAAAAGTCAGCTCTATCTTGTTTTGGGTTTTGAGACAGGGTCTTGCTGTGTAGTTCAGCCTGGCCTTGCACTCTTGGCGCTCCTCCTGCCTCAGCCTCCTAAGTGCTGGCATCACGGGCGTGCTCCACAGGCTCAGCTGTGACATCAGATCTTTCTAACCTGGACAGATACCAGCTAATGGAGAAGGATCCAAGTCACAAAGTCATCACAGCACAGGTAAGACACCCAGGGACCACGATACCAAATCTCAAAAGACTGAAATGATGGCACCAACTTCCCTGGGCCTCAAGGCCACCCGTCACCAGAGGAAGATGCTCCCAGGAAAGAGAAGGCATCATGACTCAGCCAGCCACCTGGCCCTCAACCTGGAAATGACTCAGAGAGGAGTGGGGGAGGAGAAAGGGCCACCCACTATTGCCAGGAAAACCCCAGGGCACCCAGAGCCACGCAATCCCTGGTGAAACTGTGCACTCCACAGAGAACACACTGACTCACTGCATGTGAAATCTCCACCGCCTCCAAGTTCATTTCAAGTTCCTACCCATGAGACATTTACCAAACACCTGTGCCAGGTGCTGGGCTTCTGGGGCGGAGGAACCATCCCTGCTGTCTATGGTGGGGCAGGGGGTGGGCGCCCAGCTAGCTGGGGTTTGGTGATATCAGCGACCCTGAGAGGAAGGAGTGCCCAGGAGAGGCCCAGAGTCTGAAGGAACTGCTGCTGGGCTGAGGCCTGGGCAAAGGCAGGCCGGGGCAATCCAAGAGGACAGCACACACCAGGCGCCAGGGTGTGGAAAATCAGTGCCTTCCGGCTGCGGCCAGTGACAGGAAGCACAGCCTGGGGACAGAGAGCTGGGCAGGCTGCGTCAGCCATGCCAGGAGGGAAGACCAGGCCCTGACCTCTTCTCAAGCGGCAGGGCAAATGAGGTTAGAGGTTTAGAAAGATCCTGTGGCACAAGCCCCGAGGCTGGTCAACAGGCTGGGATGGTTCAGGTGAAAGTAAAGGGACAGAGAGACTCTTGAGGGACTCGGGAGGATTTGTTTTGGGGGGTGATGAGAATATTCTAGAACTAGACAGTGTTCGTGGTGGCCAACATGCATAAGCTAACCGTCACTAATAATGCATTTTAGAGTATGTGTATTTTACCACTCTGTTCATTTGTTTGACTTAGGGACAGGGTCTCACTATACAGTCTTGAGCTTGAACTCACTACATTGTCTAGGCTGGCCTCGAACTGTCCATCCTCCTGCCTCAGCTTCCTGTGTGCTGGGATCTCAGCCGTGCGCTACCATGCCCAACTTTACAATTTTTAGAAGACTTATTTGATAGGCCATGGAGGTTAAACACGGGGAAGACAGGACTCCTGGACTAGGTTCCCACCCCCAGAAGGATATGAGTGTCACCAACGAAGACAGAGAAAGCCAGGAAAAGATACGAGAGGAAGACGAAGTCCCAGGGGTGCAGCTGGGCGAGAGGGGCCTGGAAGAAGAGAAAGAGGCGCAACCTGCGGCTCAGCAGCGGGAGGCGCGAGAGGAGGTGAGACAGGAGAGTGGGCGCCGAGACCATGGAGCCTGCAGAGACTGGAAAGACCTGGGAAAACGTGTGCCCAGGGCTGGATTCCTTCTCCTGAAAGGCACGTTGCCACTTGGTTTGCAGACAGAGAAAAAAGCCAGCCGCAAGGACAGACCCTCAAAGTGAGGGCGGGGAGGGGCCACGAATCAGTAGGAAGAGCGGTCCTGGGGTGAAGGAGGGACGGGCGCGGCCAGGTGGGGCACAGCCCCGGGAGAGGCGCACGGCTCCGGCTCCGGCAGGCCGGAGGGAAGCGGGAGGATGGGTGCGGAGGCAGATAAGGCTGCCGGGCAGGAAGCAAGGGAGTTCCCTCCAGACTGTTTTCTAGGTGAAGATGGAGCTGAAGTCATCTCCTAGTGGCAGCGAGGCGCTGCGGCCAGGCGGAGGCGGAGGGGCCCACAGGGCTCCGGAGAGTGGGGCGTGGCCGGGGCGCCCAGCGGGACACAAGGCAGGCGCGGCCTGTCATCCCAGCACCGCCCCATGCCAGCCCCGCTCCGCTCACCCCAGTGCTGGCCCTGCACAGGTCCCTGTGGTCTGGATCTCAGTTCCCTGAGAGTAAAAGGAAGTGAGGCCTGAGCAAGCATCAGAGAGACGCCCCCAGGACCCCAAGGAGGAGGAAGCGCCTGACTCGGCCTTTGGGGGTGGCAGGAGAAGGGCGGTGCTGGGAAACAGAAGGTGGGGAGCCAGGGAGCAGGAGCCCCAACCCCTTGGGTGTCTGCAAGGCAGGGGGCCCGGTCCTCAGGGCGGGTCTGTGCGAGAGCCAGGTGTGTGTCTGCAGCGGACCTTAGAGAGGGGCTGGAACCGACTGTGGTTGCAGAGGTGGCCGGGACGGTGTAGCAAGCTCGGTTAGCATTTTTTGTTCTCTTGCACAACCTCAACCTCACACCCACTCCACGCCCTGGATTCTGTTACCACCCCCATTCCACACGGGGAGAGAACGTGGAGTTGGCCTTAAAGACCTGAGCCAGGCCTCGGCCCCAGGTGACTGGTCAGGATTTGGATAACGAAGATCCTGGTGCTGATGGCCCTTCCACCGCACGTCAGTCAGGTCGGGCTTGTGGGATCTAGTGGGCCGACTTGATCATAATGGATCTCCTGCCTCCACAGGCTGCGGGGGGTCCCAAGGAGGCCTGTGGACATTTGAGCAGGGACTCCTGCACAGGACAAGCCAAGCTGGTAGCCACCACGGCCTACGCTTCCTAGGGCCACAGCTCCCACCTCAGCTCACCCCAGGGTCCTCCGTGTACTTCTCCCAAGAGCTGCACTATTCGCCTGCAGCTCAGCTGACCCGACTGTGGGCCAGCTGAAGTGACTTCTGATAAGGGTATCCTGCTGCCTGGTCTCTCCTTCCAGTCGCCACCCCCACACCCAGCGCAGGCCCCCTTTTTGTGCAATCGCAGATAAAGCAGAACAAAACCCTCTTATCTCAAGACAAAAGTTCATACTCATTGGAGCTCTAAAGCAGACGATAAACCAGGCTTCAAAAGACAGGCAGCACCCACTTCCTGTGTGAGGGCACCAAATAGCACAGATTCAACTGTAGCCTCAGAGGCAGATGGAAAACGAGCATGTGGTACCTTTTAAAAATCACCTCAGAGAGCGGGCTGGGGTATAGCAGGCTGGGGGTATATCTCAGTGGAATAAGCGCCTGTCTGGCAACCGCAAGGTCTTGAGTTCGATCCCCAGTAATGCAAAAAAAAAAAAAAAAAATCACTTCAGAGACAAAGAGCCATAATACCAACGTTGTTCTGTTCTCATGAATCTGACAAACTGATTTGTTACTTAACACAACAGGGAGGAAATAAGAAAATAAAAGGCAGGTATTAAACGAAAATAGGAGTCAAGGGTGGTGGCGCACACTTGTAAGGAGGCTGAGGCAGGAAGATCACTGTGAGTTTGAGGCTCCACAGTGAATTCAAGGCCAGCCTAAACTGCATAGTGAGACCTTGTCTCAAAAAACACAAACCAAACCAAACAAAAATAGTCTTGGCATTGCCCGTGAGTTTAAGGCCAGCCTGAACCGCACATCGAGACCCTGACTCAAAAACAAAACAACAGCAAAAGAAAACAAAGTAAACCCTGGGGAGCCGGGCATTGCGGCAGATATGCCGGCCGTCCTAGTACTCTGTGAGGCTGCGGCAGAAGAGTTAGAAGTTTGAGTGCAGCCCCAGTAATTTAGCAATATTGCAAGATCTTGTCTCAAAGAATTGAAAAGGGATTGGAGATGCAGCTCAGTGAAAAGCCTGGAGTGCAATCCTCCCTACTCCCCAGAAATGAAGATTAACAATTGGGACGAGGCAAAATACGAAAAACAGTTTATAGGACAACCACAAACAGATTACAGAATCACTAACTTCTTTCTCACCTTCCCAGTTAGAACAAAAAGCAGTTCACCAGGGTCTAGAAAACAGCAGATTCTAAAAGGCCTTTCTAAACACTTGGAATTGCTGCTTCTAAAGTGCACTGGAAAAAAATAAATTAAAATAAAATGCACTGAGTAGAATGTGGCTGAGAACAAGTGTTCCAAGCTCTTCTAAGGATGGCTCTGAAGTGGGATGAGTTCTAGTTTTCCCCGGAGTATTTTCCTCTACTTTGATAAATATCGACCCCAAGCCATTTGGCACAAGTCTTAGGAGCCACAGAGGACGAGGAGGAGGAAGGTAGTAGAAACGTCGTAACTTACAGTTCTCCTGCGTCGCAAGGCTCGAACCTGGAAGAGACAGAAGGAAACTGTTGGTTCAGAAGCCCAGTGCCCAGGAAGGTAAAGGGCGGGGGAGACAGTGACAACTCACCAAGCAGCAGAGTCAGTAGGGCTGCCAGCCGCATCATGCTCCTTGGGTCCCACACGGGCCGCATCTGAAAGCAAAGGCTCCCTCGAACAGTCAGCGTTGCCTTTGGGCCATGCCTTGGGGATAGGAAACACTTTCCACTAGCCGCCAGTGAGAAACCTGCGCAGTGAAAAGCAGAGACAACTTGGTAAGGGCTGCGGGCGCCCCAGAGAGACCTAGTGTCGGTGTTGGTCAGGTAATGGCGGCCATTGCTGGAAAATCCAGAACAATGAGGCCTGGGCCGGGCTGATATCTCCTCAGGAAATGACTGGCCTTCCTGAGAGACCACTGAATGCAGTTGCTTTGTTTAAGGAAAAAAAAAAAAAAACCAACAGGCACAAGTGACATTTATCTCCCCACCCTTGACTCTCCCTGTTTTGTCTGGATTTGGGGTCCCCTTCTGGTGGCAGGGTGAGGATTTTTCCCCTGTCTCCAGCCTTCACTCCAAGTGTTTCCTTACTGGACACTTACCACGATCTCCCTGCCTTTCCCCTGTCCCCGTCCCAAGGGGGTCCGTCCACACAGCCTAAGTCTGGGCCTCCTGTCTCTCCTGCACTGACTTTTCCAAAACACTTTGAGTCTGTCATCGAGGGCAGTGCCAGGGACCTCCGAGCCTGGAACTCAGGCATCGGGGGCTCTCTGGCTTGTGCTGCGCCCCGACCTCTTACGGACCCTCTCCGGCCTTCTTCCCAAGCACGCACACACTGTCCTGGGCCACCGGGAGCTTATTAAGCTGTAAATCAGGTTCTTCCTCTTCCCTGTTTGAAACCTGGTAATTGCCCTCCAAAAAGTGTTGCTTTATGCCCCTCCATATGGGCCCTCGCTGACCTTTCCAGCTTGGACTCCGACCACACTTTTCCGAAATACGCACTTTGGTGGCTAAAATGTACAGTTTTCAGAATGTATCACGGTGCCTTTTCCAATCCTGTTCATCCACGAGAGGGCCCCTCCCCTCTTCCCTGTGGACTGAGCGCACACATCCTTCCTCACTCACTCCAGGTACCAGCTTCTGGGAAGATCGGCCCACCTGCCCCAGCCACAGCCAGGCTCCCTCTGCAGCCCTTACCTTGCTGGTCTCCCCTTCGGGGCCTCTCTGCAGCGGGTAGAAGAGGCAGGTCCTCCCGATGCGGCGTTTCCTCTTGATGACAGGGCCGCTGCCTGGGTCCTAGAGAATGACCAGGAGCACTAGTCAGAGGGCCGAGACGGGATGAAGGAGGTCACTACGTGGTCCAACAGCATTATCTTTGCCTTGAGGGGGCTATGTTCTTTCAGAGATGGTTCCCTCTCCTATAGTACTTCTTCGGGGAAAAGAGCGTCCAGACTTCTCTGCCTCTGGGCGCAAACCAAGAACTAATGGCTTCCAGCAAGAAAATAGTCCTCTGTGGTGGTTCAGTGGAGGTTTCGAGCAAAGCTGTTGAAGAACAATACACACTTCATTTATTTATTCCTTGAGAAGTTTTCTCCTGTGGTACTGTGTGTGGCTGTAGCTGAAGTTTCTTATTCCCTCTTTCCCGCTGTAAACTACGGTCTTTTTCTTTCTTCATCCTTTTGACACGAGGTCTCGCTGTGCAGTTCAGGCTGGTCTCAAACTCGCAACGATCCCCCTGTCTCAGCCTCCCGAGTGCTGGAAATTAGAGGTGTGCACCACCATGTCCAGCAACTGTATCTTCTTTGGTGATCTGCTAGAAACTATCCCCACCCTTACCCAGGTGTGGGGGCACATGCCTGGGATCCCAGCACTCAAGAGGCTGAGGCAGGAGGATTGCCATGTGTTCAAAGCCAGCCTGGGCTACACAGTGAGACCCTGTCTCAAAAATTAAATTAGAAAGAAAGCAAGAGAGAAAGAAAAAGAAAGAAAGAAAGGTACCCCCACCCATTGAACCCAATGTTGATCTGTGAAGGAAAAATGGAAACATCTTGCTGCCTCAAACTCATAGCAATCCTCCTGCCTCTGCCTCTCCAGTGCTAAATGCTAACATTTTGAAAAGGAGAAAAAGTATATCCTACAACTCCTAGCATACACAAGAATGATTCCTCAATGACAAAGTATCTGAATGCGCAACCATTTAAAACAAGTTTGGTCAGGCACTCCTGTAATCCCAGCACTCAGGAGGCTGAGGCAGGAGGATCCTTGTGAGTTTGAGGCTACAAAATGAACTCAAGGCCGGTCTGAACTGCATAGTGAGACCCTGTCTCAAAAAGACAAAAATTAAAAATAAATAAATAAATAACAGAAGTTTGCATTGAATAGCCCAGGCTGGCCATGAATTCCAGACCCTCCAGTCCTGCCTGGCACTGGGTTACACATTTTTGACCCCAAAATATCTCCTTTTTCCTTTCCAAAAACTGAAACCAATAACAAGACTGAGTTGCAAATGAACATTGTGGGAAACTTTTACTTTTGGCCAAGAATGGCAGCAAGCCAGCAGCGGTTGGTGGTTCACACCTGTAATCCCGCCCGCAGAGGAAAGCGAGTCAGAAGGATGGCAAGTTTGAGGCCGGGCTGTGAAACGTAGCTAGTGCCGACTGCAAAATAAAATGAAAGGGGGAGGCAAGGTAAAGGGGTGGAGGTGTAGCTCAGTGATAGAGTGCTTGCCTAGCACGCGTAGGCCTTGGGTTCAATCCCCACTTCACGTGGAGTGAGCGAGGAGATCACAAATCAGCTTCCCTGAGGCTGGGGGTGACAGGGTGGAGGGGACTCAAAACATGGTACATACGCGTGTTAGGCAGGCAGACATGAGCGCGCCTGAGGGACGGGATGGGGGTGTCTAGAATAGCATGCTTTGCTAGTTACAGTTACAGAGAAACAAAGACTTCAATATATAATCCATTTCTAATACTTTGCTAGGTCTCAGACCTAAAGCAGTTCAATAGGAGCACAACGACACTTTAAGGTCATACCCCGTGCACACGCCTTCTGCTCTCTGGCCACCCAGTCATCTGTTTCCAAAACAAGGCGCGTATCTCCCTCATCACTCTCACGGAACTGACAAGGAGCAGAGCCATTTCTACAGGCGGCCCTCCTGCCTTTGAAAACACAGGAAGTAAAGCAGGCCCAAATCACAGCCCAAAGGCAGCCAGCCGCCTGCTGACGTAAAGCTAAGGAAGTGTCTTTTCGGAGCAGCTGGGCACTGTAGAGTGGGGCCTGGGGAGAAGAGATAGGGCAGGCGAGCAGCAGATACACCAGAGTTATGGAGTTAGAGAAGAGGGTGTCAGAGAACAGGGCCTCCGTCTCTTTCAGCACTATGGTGATTAGAAATAAGAGCCACATGCCGGACGTAGGGGCGCACGCCTGTAATCCCAGCACTTGGGAGGCTGAGGCAGGAGGGTTGTTTCGAGTTCTAGACCGGCCCGGGCTACAAAGCGAACTTAAGGCCAGCCTGAACTGCATAGCGAGACGAGACCCTGTCTCAAAAAGACAACAATAACAAAGAGCCACAGTGCTTCTCCCCACCTGGGCCATGGATCTTTGTAACCTTGGGGCCAGCCTTTTGTACACTGGGTCAGGATGTGTGCCCGTCATACTGAGCAGATCAGAAGCTTGAGGCTCTAGTATCTTCCCTGGGCTTCGATTCCTTAGGAGGCTCACATTTAACACCTCAGGGTAATACTCCTGTCTCCCCGCCACCGCCACGGCACAGGCTTGGTAGGAGGGCGGAGCCTCGGGAAGCACATTTACCCAGGGAACACACTGTTGTCCAATTCAGACTAGAAGCTCTAAAGTTTGGGATCTTAGGAATTGTACTTTGGGAGACACCGATCCATATAGTTTGATCTGTGTCCCAAAGAAGGCAAGGAAAATGGGAGCTTACATGGTCCAGGAGTACAGAGAGGTTGTCTTTTTGAGACAGGGTCTCACTATGCAGTTCAGGCTGGCCTCGAACTCACAACGATCCTCCTGCCTCAGCCTCCTGAGTGCTGGGATTACAGGCGTGCGCCCCTACGCCCTGTGAGTCTTGCTTCTTGATAGCTTGTCAGCTCCACTGACAAAGCTTTTTCAATGTCAACTGCATCATGGTTTTTCTGCTTTCCTCCCTTCCCTTTTCTTCTCTCCTGGTTCCTTCTTCTTTCTTTCCTTCCTTCCTTCCTTCCTTCCTTCCTTCCTTCCTTCCTTCCTTTCTTTCTTTCTTTCTTTCTTTCTCTGTCCCTCTTCTCTGATCCCTCCCAGCGAGTACTAGAGGTTGAACCTAAGCTACACCCCAGTCCTTTTTGTTTTTACTTTTTAAAGTTTTTGAGACAGGGCTTTAAAAAGGAGAGAGAGAGAGAGAGAGAGAGAGAGAGAGAGAGAGACAGGGCTTTGCTAGATTGCCCCAGCGGCCTTCAGCTTACAATCCTGCAGCTCAGTCTCCTGAGATTTCAGATGCAGACCGTCTTGCCAGGTTCCCGTTCCTTTCAGAACAGGAAGGACACAGTAACGGCTGGGACAGTACAGCAGTCACGAGTCGCTGCTCTGGTTTGGGCCCCAGCCTACCCCATCTGAATCGCTGCTTTTGCTGACTCCTGTGCTGTAACGAGCTCAAGGGAGCTCAAGGAGAGGCCACAAAACCTTTACTTGGAGAGCCAGCCTGTGAAGCTCTAGTAAGGCTCTCAGAAAAGTGGCCAGCCAGGCAGGAGGCCACGGGACACTGTGGGGTGTCCTGCGCTGTCCATCCCTGCTGGAGACCCCTGCCCGGGAATAGGGGTAGGGTGGTATTATATTGTGGCCAGGGGGACTTTTGTCTTTGTAGGCATCTTCCTCTATAAAGAAAAACTACAAATTATATTTTATAACTACACTGGCCGAAATAAGATTATCTTCACATATTTTAAGCTGTTTCTTCCACTTTAATGACTAGGCAAGACCCTATCTCAAAATGAAAAATAATGCTGGGGTATGGTGGTGCATACTTATAATTGAAGCACATGGGAGGCTGAGGCAGGAGGATTGCTGTGAGTTCAGGGCCAGGAGCAGAAAGTGATGGTTCAGATGTGGAATGTCACCCAAATTCTCACGTGTTCAGAGGGCTGGTTTGTGGGGGTGGTTGGCTCTAGGGGGAGCTAACCCGCCATTGGTGAGTTCACAGCTAAATATGCCGTGAGGGGGCGGGCCCAGTTTGAAGACATGGGTCCCTAACTTTGGACAGTGGATCTCTTGCTCAGGCTGGGCTCCGACTTCTAATCCTCCTGCCTCAGCCTCCCAGAGTACTGGGATTACAGGCATGTGTCATCTTGCCTGGCTCTAAATATCTCAGGGTAGACAAAACAGCCCCCAGGCAAGTGCAACTTTGTACCCTGCTGGGAGCACTCCCCCACCCCCGCTGACTGCGTCTGAGATTATGATGACTGTGATAGTTGGCTTCGCATTGCTGTGACACTGTACCTGAGATAATTTAAAAGATTTATTGGGGGAGGGGTTGAGACAGGGTCTTGCTGTGTAGTTCAGGCTGGTTTTTAACTCCCTGTGTGCCCAAGCTGGCCTGGAACTCACGGCACCCCTCCTGCCTCAGCCTCCCAGTGCTGGGATTACAGGTGTATGAAAAGACTTATTTTGACCAGTGGTCTCAGAGGTTTTGGTCTAAGGATCCGTGGCTTCATTGTTTGGGGCTCAGGTAAAGTGGATTATCACGGAGAAGAAGCACAAGGCATAAGAGACGGTTCACATCCGAGCAGCCAGGAAGCAGAAGGAGAAAGAGCCGTGGAGAAAGCAGCTGGGGATAATCTGCGGGCCCCCACGGGCACAGCCCCGTGATGCATCCTTCCAGCTATCTCCTGCCTCCTGGCCTTCCAGTGCGTCAGTGAAATCAGAGCTCTCCTGAGCCAGTCACCTTCCAAACCCACCTCGGAGCAACGTTGCTACCTGGGACCTAACTTCCAGCACCCAAGCCTTGGGAGGACATCCCCAATCAAGCCGCAATAATGGTCAAAGGGACGCTGATCTAAGGACATTGTTTGAAGTGAAGCTGCTTCCCCCAAATAAGTCTTTCCTCAAACCATTTGACCACAAGTGCTTGAGTACGTGCCCACCTCTGCTGCCCTTGCCTGTACCACATGGAGCTTGGTCAGTGCCCTGAAGACAGGGCCCGGGACGCCGGTCCTCTTGTCCTCCCGCTGTAGCTCTGATGCGTCAAGTTTCTCTCTTGCCTTTCACTGTTAATTGTTGTTCAGTTTCTTCAGGCTAAGAGGTCAGACCTGATTTCTGGGGATCCCAGAATTGAACCTCTGGTCTAGGACTTCAGTAACATTGTCAGACACTAAATCTGCTGGTGCCTTTTTAAAATTTCCTTTGCTGATGATTTGACCTTAGATTTGCAGCTTCCACACTGTGAGAGATATCTTACTGTGATTTTTAATCTAGCACCCTCAGTCTATAATGTTCCTTTTTCTTTCCTTTCTTCTTTTTTTTTTTTTTTTTTTGGTCTTTTTGAGACAGGGTCTCGTTATGGAGTTCGGACTGGCCTTGAGCTCACTTTGTAGCCCAGGCTGTTCTCGAACTCGCAATGATCCTCCTGCCTCAGCCTCCCAAGTGCTTGGATTACAGGCGTGCGCCACCACGCCCGGCTGAATGTGACTTTGGATGAGACAAGGCACAGATGAGATGAGTGGAAAGAGGGTGTGCTGGCTGGCACAGCCAGCAAATAAAAAGAGCTGCTACCCAGGCATATTTGAATTTTAGGTAACGACACCACCTTTTAAATACACATACGTTTGCATGTGCTCAAGTGTGTGCACATTGCATCATCTCCTGAGTGTAAGAACCTGAAAGAGTCAATAAGAGCCAAAGGTACAATAGATATTGTGAAAGGGAAAGAAACTGCTCAAAGAGAAAGAACAACTGGGATGGGGGAAGGAGAAAAAAGGAAGGGAAAAAAATATATATATATACACATACACAAGGTAGCTGAGACAATTGTACTACTAATTTCTATTTGTCCCCTGAAAGGAACAGTGAGGGTTTATATTGTTTGATCAATTTTGCACACCTGTGTCTGGTCATCTGAGCAACTACTTTGAAGATGACAATATGCCATATAACAACCATGGTTAAGTTCCTATCATCTTGTTTTGCAACTCTGTATCATTTTTATTGTTTTTTTTATTGTCTTTAAAGTTAAAAAATACTGAGACTGAGGATATATATAGCTCAGCGGCACAAGCGCCTGCGTGGTAAGCTCAAGGTCCTGAGTTCGATTCCCAGAACCAAATTTTAAAAATTTAGAAAAAATATACATATGTGCCACATCCTCCATGGGACACAGCAGAAAAGATTTATTTACCTGAGATTTATTGACCTGACCAACACCCCCAGGATGCCTCCTGGGCAGCAGCCTGTCACAGGCTGCCGAGTGGCTTGTACAAAAATGCCAGGTCTTCTGGGTTCTGAAGCAATCTGTTCCCCAATCTTTTTTCTTTCAGGTCAAGTGACTGGGGGGTGACACGAGGGGAAATGTTGCAAACCGAAGCTGGAGATCAGAGGGAGCTGAAGTGCTGCCCTCCAAGCCAAGCCTGGGAACGTCCCCTAGGGAGGTCCGCATCCTCGAGGAAAAGCCCCGGGAGGAAGCAGCTAGGAGGCTGAGCAGGCATCTCCAGCTCTTGCATGTTCCCTGCTGGGCACCAGGGAAAGAGAGAAATGTCTGCTCTCCCAGGAAACCTCCATGTGAGAGGTGACTTTCTCTGAGTGTCACCTGCTAGCCCTCCCCGCCTCTCCGACCGGGATACTGAGGTCTACCCCCAGCACAGGGCCTTTATGGACTTTTCCCCCACCTGGTATAAAAGGAACAACACTTTTACTATATGGTCTCAGAGTTACACGAAACCCGTGAGACTGTCATAATTTATACTGGAGGGAGCTTAATCTGCTCAGAATTTCAGAGCACTCCGTCCCCTGTGTTGATAGAATCATAAGGAAAGGAACTGGACGGCAGGTTCTCTGGATTCTTTTGGCAATTCCTGTATGCATGGTGAAGTGTGGGCAACAGATTCCTAATGAAAATACAGGGTTCAGGACAGCTTTCTGGTGACTTTGGACCAACCCAGTTTGTCTGTACCTCCTTCTTCCCTTGTGGTTCTCGAGAATAACTGTACAAAATAAACAACATCCCAAAATAGTGTCTTAGTTACTTCCCTTACTGCAGGGACAAAATACCCAACACCCACTACTTAAGGAAGGGGAAGTTCGCTCTGGCTCCTATTTACTTTTGTTTTGTTTTTAGACTCTTTGAGACAGGGTCTCGCTGTTCAGTTCAGCCGGGTCTTGAGCTCACTTTGTAGCCCAGGCTGGTCTCGAACTCACAACGATCCTCCTGCCTCAGCCTTCTGAGTGCTGGGATTGCAGGCGTGTGGCCATATTTTAGCCCATAGTTGGCTGGCTCCATGGCAGGACGGCACGGCAGAGGGGCAGGTGGAGGAGAGGCACTCATGGCAGGACAGGGATAAAGCAGAGCGCCTGAAGGAAGAACAGCAGAGGGAGACCACCCTTCCAGGCCGAGCCCTAGTGGCCAACATCCTGTCACACTCCATCTCCCAGCATCCCATTTTCCTATAAATAGGCTATTGTGCCCCCTGAGCCACCTCCCCAAAGCCCCACCTGTGAGCAACTGAGGCTCTGGGGGACATCAGGATAGAAACCATAACGTTCCACCCTGGTTCCCAAAGGGTCCCTGCATAGCTCTTTATGAAACATGCACGTAGTTCATCTCTAAGAGCTGCCAAAGTCTTAACATGGTTTCAGTGTGGCTGAAAAGTCCAAGCCCACAGTCTCCCTGTGACTTAAGGTAAACTCTTAGCTCCCGGCCCCTATAGACATCAAAAAGGAAGTTAAACACTGCTGCCACACACCGGCACAGGGTAAGCCCGCCCAGCTCAGCAAAGGAGGAACAGGGAGACATAAACAAGGGTACCAGGGCAAACATTAGACCCCGCAGTTGTGTGTAGCACTCAGGGCAAGTTGTGGTGAGATGTGATTTCCAAAGGGCTCGTGTCGTGGATTGACAGCTGGTGGTCAGCTTATAACCCCCAGCCGAACTGAGTAAGTGTGGTGCTGGGGGTGGGAGGCCCGCCTGGGGACTGTTGCCAGCAGCGTAAGAGGCAGAACTGGAGCAGGAGAAGAGAGGCTGTTGGGAGCTGGCAGAAGCTGTAAGGAGCTGTTGGTTTTCTTGGAGGAGCCTGTCAGGATGGCTTTCCTGATGAACTTGGCTGTTTTCATCCTCTGAGGAGCTCGGGACCTTGACACTGAGAATGGCTTTGGTTTACTCTGGGGGAGCTCTGGTCCTCAGTCTGAGCATCACTTCCTGGCTCCAGAGGAGAAGATGGTGCGCTGCCGGTCGCCTGGAGAAGCTTGTCACGTTGGCTTCCCTGATGGGAACTCAGCTGTCTTTTTCTTTGGAGGAGCCCGGGACCTCACTGCTACTGAGGAGAGCGGTGGTACATCTCGGGGGAGCCTACTTTGAGCATCGATTCCTGGGCCTAGTGCGGATCTCTCAGCCTGCCGGCACAGATCCTTCATCCCGCTGGCACAGACTTTCTAGCTTTCACCACCGACCTTTGGGCCTTCCCAGCACAGATCCATGAAACAGGCCCACATGGGACACCGTCGTGGGCTCTGGGCCTCCATCTGGACTCGTGGGAGGCATCGTTAGGGGCTCTAGGTCTTCAGCTGGACTCATGCAGGACATTTCTGTGGAATCCAGGCTCTCGGCTAGATTCCTTGGTCTTAGTGTGTGGACAGGTTTCCTGCACTCTCCTTGTGTATGATTCTTTGGGTGACTGTTGTAAGTAATCCTGTAAATACGTGTCCTGTGTTGTATTGTTCTCTCTTGCAATGTCCCCCAAACCATGACAGCTTGGGTAGCTTCTCTAACTTCTTGGGGTCTCCACCGCCTCACTCCACAGCTTCACACACTGCCGTCCAGGGGCCCAGCAGTCGGCTCTCTAGCCCCTCTTCTAAAATCTAGGTAGAAACCCTCCCCACCCCACAGCTCTTGCATTCCTGCAAAACCAGCGCCACACGGTGACGCCAAGATCTGCTAACGGCAGTGGGTGGTCCTCTTTTGCACTGTGACTGCAGAGGCCTCTGAGCAGCTGAATGGCTGAGCGCTGTGAACAGAATCCTGGGGAACCAATTTCCTACCAGAGCAGTGCGCCGGGGATCTCGTCTCAAGTGAAAACTTTACCGCTGTGCACCCCTGAGCCTGTGAAGTGGGGGATTTTGTAGATACCCTCAAACCTCTTTTTTCTATTGTCCCGATCCAAAGTATGTGGCATCTTTTTGATCTATTTAATGGAGAGCCATCAAGCTCTCCTCTGCTTCACCTTTGTGATTTTTTTTCTTTGTGGAGGGGGTGGGAAAAACTGAAACTTACGAAGTTCCTCAGATGTGTCATTTGGTCTTGACTCACAATACAGAGCCGGCTAAGCCAGGGGTCGTGATAATTCCATGGCTGTAACTCTAACAAGCCAAGAGGATGGCTGCACGTTTGAGGCTGGCCTGGGCTACATAGCCAGGCTCTATCTCAAAAAACCAAACACACACAGAAATCAATGCAGAGCAGGAGGTAATGGCCCATGCCTGTAATCCCAGCACTCAGGAGGCTGAGGCAGGAGGATCATTGTGAGTTTGAGACCAGCCTGGGCTACAAAGTAAGCTCAAAGCCAGCCTGAATTGCATAGCGAGACCCTGTCTCAAAACAAACAAACAAACAAAAAATCAATACAGAACTGGCTAAAAGCCCCCACCAGTAATCATGTCTCTGCCTGAATGTTAGGCTGTTTTGAAATTTCCTCTACTAGATTAATAAATCCCCTACCCTTAATCTCGGTCTCCTGCAAACTCTCAGGACATGAACTAAATGCTGACAAACTTCCTGCCAGAGTATAACACACATGGTCTCAAGTGCAACTGCCAGTGGAGTCCTTCTTCCTAACCGAACCCTCCGAGCCTGGGGTCTACTATTCCCATTTCTATTTCGGTCGTCTGCGCTCTGGCTGGAACCTCCCATCAAGCCTGGCTTACAGCATTTCAGGACTTCTACGGCATCTTCAAAGCTTTTCCAAACACTTTCCATGAACGGGGTCCAAAGGCTTCTGAACCACACGGTCTGATAGTGTCTAGCAACAACCCCACTCCTCTGGTACCAAAATCTGTCTTAGTTACTTCCCTCATGACTGGGACAAAATACCTGATGGAGAGATTCATTTTGTCTCATGTTTCAGTTCATAACTGGCTAGCCCCAAGCCGGGAGCATGGCAGGCAGGCACGGCAGAGGAGGGCTGCTCAGGAGAGAGTTGGCAGGAAGCAGAGAAGCTCTCCTGGTCTTTCCGACAGCTGGCTCTATCCTTCCAGTTTCTTCCCAATTTTGTCTCATTTATAGATGGAATAAGAAAGCAGCCAGAGTCCTCATCCAAGTCATTAATAAAAATACTCTGATACACCAGGTATGGTGGTGCACACCTGTCATCCCAGCACTCGGGAGGCTGAGGCAGGAGGATCGTTGCAAGTTTGAGATCAGCCTGGGCTACAAAGTCAGCTCAAGGCCAGCCTGAACTGCATAATGAGACTTTGTCTCAAAAAAACCAAACAAAAAAAGAAGAAGAAGAACAAGAGACAGCCGCATAGCACTCTACCAGAACTCATCCCTGGCTGACCTTAATCAGAACTGCACAGCTACCAGCTGGGTCTGTGGCACACTTGTAATGCCAGCACTCAGTGGCCCAAGGCAGGAAGATCACAAGTTCCAGACCACTGAGACCTTGTGACAAAACAAACAAACAACAAATTTTACAACTATCTACAAGTCCCCTTATCGTACTATTTTTAATCATAATTTTTGTTAGTCCATTGTTTGCAGTATGTATTTTTTCTTTTTATTTTTTTGTATCAGGAGTCGGACTTGGGACCTTGCACTTGCCAGGCAGGCACTTGTGCCACTGAGCTATATCCCCAGCCCTGCAGTATGTAATGTTTACGCTCTGTGTGGAGCTGATGTCTGTACATGACACACCTTAGTTCTTTATTTTGTGCTCTTTCCCATCCCCTCCTTCCCCGTTCTCTCCATCTCGTGACCCCCTACCCCTTGAGAAAGATCTGCCTCCCTACTTCCTATGACCTGTCTTTTACTTTGGTCTTTATTTTGGTGGAGCTTTTCATATAAGAGAAGCCATGTGATATTTAAGCTTGTGTGTCAGATTTTTTTCACTTAACATTATGGTTTCAAGATGCATCTATTTTCCTATAAATAACTCAAGTTTACCGTTCTTTATGGCAGAGTAATACTGCACTGTGCACAAATTCCATGTCTGCCAAGTGTGGTGGCACACGCCTGTAATCCCAGCACTCAGGAGGCTGAGGCAGGAGGGTCCTTGGGAGTCAGAGACCAGCCTGGGCTACAAAGTGAGCTCAAGGCCGGCCTGAACTGCATAGCGAGACCCTGTCTCCAAAAGACAAAAAAACAAAAACAAATACTTTATCTTCTTTTTTCTTTCTTTGAGACTCTAGAGTGCTAGGTCCCAGGCATGTGCCATCATGCCCAACCGTTACCACGTTTTCTTCATGCATTCATCTGTTGATGAACATATAGGCCACTTCTAAGATTTAGCTATTATGAATTATGCTGCTATAAGTATGGGTGTACATGTATCACTGTAATATGATGCGTTTAACACTTTGGGGAAGATACAAAGAAGGAGAGTAATTGAGTCACATGGAATTTCTAGTTTTACTGTTCTGTAATTTCTATACTGATTTCCACAGCGGTCATACTAGTTTGCATCCCTACCAACAATCTAGAAGCCCTTCCCCACCAGCATTTGTTATTATATGATTTCTTGATGTTGATCATTCTTTCTGGGATAAGATGAAACCTCAGTGTTATTTAAATTTGCATTTGTCTAATGGCCAGCAATGTTGAGCATTTCTTCATGTATTACTAGCCATTTGTACTTCTTCTGGAAAGTATCTGTTCATTTCATTTGACCATTTTTTGATTGGGTCTTTTATTTATTTATAAATAAATGTTACTTTATAACACTTTTATTGTGTTCTTTATATATTCTAGATACTAGTCCTCTGTCTGAGTAGTAGCTGGCAAATGTTTTTTCCCATTCAGTAGATTTTCTTTCCACTTGGTTGGTTGTTTATTTTGCTTTTTAATTTGATGTGATCCCATTTGTTGAGTCTTGATGTTATTTCTTGTGCAGTTGGGGTGGTGTTCAGAAAGTTGTTGCCTACACCTATGACATTAAGAGTTTTACCTAGTTTATCTTCCAGCAGGTTGAATAAGTATTTCTGTTTTAACATTTAGCTCTTTAATCCTTTTCGATTTTAGTTTAGCATTCAATGAGCAATATGGGTCTAGATTCACTCTTCTACACGTGCAGAGCTAGTTTTTCCAACACCATTTATTAAAGAATCTCTCTTTGCTCCAGCACATGTTTTTAGCTTCTTTGTCAAAGATCAAGCAGTTGAATGTCCATGGGGTTGTTCATGCATCGTCTATTCTGTGCCAATCCTCAGGTCTGTTCTTGTGGCAGTACCATATTGTGTTTTTATCTCTGTAGGCTCATAACGTAACTTCAAATCCAGGATTGTGATGCCTCCTGCTTTGGTCTTTTTACCCAGGATTGCTTTTGCTATTCTGGGTTTCTTCTGGTTCCAGATAAATTTTAGGATTGTTTTCTCCAGTTCTATGAAGAATGCTGTTGGTATTTTGATTGAAATTGTGTTAAATCTGTGGTTTTTGTTTTTTTGGGGGTGGGTTTGTTGTTGTTGTTTTTCTTTGTTGAGAACAAGGTCTCACTATGCAGTTCAAGATGTCCTTGGACTCACTTTGTAGCCCAGGCTGGCCTCAAACTCACAGTGATCCTCCTGCCTCAGCCTCCCTAGTGCTTAGATTAAAGGCATGCACCACCATGCCTGGCCTTAAATCTGTGTTATGGTTTGTGTCTAGATGTCTCCTCATGCAGTTATTTCGGGGTGCTTTTTGGAGGTGGTTGAATCTAGAGTTTGTGATTAAGTCATTGTCTAGGGCTGGGATTATGGATATGAGTGCTATACCTACCCTAGGGCGGGTAGCCTATATACAATATAAGGCACAGAAAGAATCTTCTCTCACACTCCCCCCTTTTTGCTCTTGCTGCTTTTGCTGTCTTCTGCCACCATGGACTGTTGCCCTCTGCCATGTCCCACCCTGCCTTGCAGCCAGCTGATTATGGACTGAAACCTCCACAAACTGAGCTAAATAAAGCTTTCTTTCCTTAAGGTGGGGTGTCTTGTTTACTTTTTCTCACTGCTGAGACAAAATACCCAATGCCCAAAATGAAGGAAGGAAAAGTTTATTTAGCTTACAGTTTGTGGAGGTTTCAGTCCCTACTTGGTTGGCTCGAAGGCAGAGTGGCACATGGCAGAGGGCAAATGTTCATGGCGGCAGAACACAGCAAAAACAACCAGAGCAAAAGGAGGAGTGGTGGTGAGCAGCCTCTTTTTCTCCCTTACGTATGCAAAACTATCCACCCTGGGGGCAGGTGTAGCTCTCACACCCATAATCAATCAAACTCTATAAACCTTTAGAGTTTGCAATTTCTGCAGGCCCGTCACTGCAGGAGGATTTGGGGGGACATGCAGACAAACCGTAACATGGGGTGTCAGGTATTTTGTCTCAGCAACGAGAGAAAAGTAACACAATCTGTACGTCAGTTTGGGAAATACGGCAATTTATACTGTATTCATTCTGCCTACCCAGGAATGGGATTGCAGGGGGTGGCGAATCTTAGCATATCATTTTAGGTAAAATAATTTTAGTAAAGGCCTAACATATGTCCTGGGAAACTTCCCAGGGAAACTGTAAAAGCCATATCTGCAGTCAGCTTTGCTCAGGAATGTCTCCTCGAGATAAAGAACACCCAGGGCTAGATAACCATCTGTGACCCTGCCTGGGCTGTTTCTTCCCTTCCCTGGCCCTAGTTAAACATTGTAACCCTAAAGGAATGTATAGGTTGTAAAAAGGGAGACAAACAGAACATAATGGGAGAAACACCTATCATGGTTAGACATGTGATCAAAAAGTAACCCAGGGGTCCCACAGGATGAGAGGAAAACCATATGGCCACCTAGGTCAGCAAATGCAACATCCCAATCTGTAACCATGGAAACCCAAAACATATTTAAGAACTGGACCAAGCCTAAGTGGCTGCTGACACATCCTAACTTGTTAGCTGGGGACATATGGTGGCCGGCCTAACATTCAATAAGCCCTGTTTGCCCTAAATACAGTTCTTTGGTCTTCTGTGGAATTCAGCCCATCTGCTACTACAGGATATTTTTTTCATTTTCTTCTTTTGTCTCTTTGAGACAAGGATTACTATGCAGTCCAGGCTGGCCTTGAGCTCACTTTGTAGCCCAGGCTGGTCTCAAACTCACGCCAATCCTCCTGCCTCAGCCTCCTGAGTTCTGGGATTACAGGAATGCACCACCACACCTGTCTCACTGTGCTTTTTTTTTTTTTTTTTTTGCGGTACTGAGGATCGAACTCAGGACCCTGTCACTTTGCTTTTTGAGACAGGGTTGCTGGGTAGTTCAGGTTGGCCAGGAACTCACTATGTAGCCTAAGATGGCTTCAAACTCACAGCAATCCTCTTGCCTCAGCTGGGATTACAAGCATGTGCCAGTATGCATGGCTGAATTAGGTTATTCATTTTAAGAAAACCGGTGGACTTTTGGGGAGTATTCTATGTAGAGGATCATGTCATCTGCAAATAGTGATAATTTTATTTCTTCCTTTCCTATACATGTCCCCCTTTTTTTTCTTGTCTAATTGCTTTTGCTAATGTTTTGAGGACTGTGTCAGATGGGAGTGGCAGTAGTGGTCATCTTTGTCTTGTTCCTGATTTTAGAGGGAAAGCTTCAGTTTTTTCCTATTTAATGTGGTATTGGTAGTAGATTTGTTATAAATAACTTTTCATCAGATTGAGATATTTCTTCTATACGTATTTTCTTCAGTGTATTTTTATCATGAAATGATGTTGGATTTTCTTCAATGCATTTTTTGTACATCTACTGAAATGACCAAGTTTTGTTTTTGTGGGTTTTTTTTTTTTTTTTTTTTTTGATGTGTGGTATTAGGGATTGAACTCACGGCCTTCTGTATGCTAGGCAAGTGCTCTGCCACTGAGCTACATTGGAGCCTGTGTTCTGGTTTTTGTGAAACAGGGCAGTTTGGGCTGTCTTTGTAGCCCAGGCTGGCCCCAAGATCACAGCAATCTTCCTGCCTTGGCCTTGTGAGTGCTGGGATTACAGTTGTGCACTACCACACTCAGCATGTTTTGTTTTGTAATAGAAGGTCTCATTATGTATTCCAGATTGACCTTGAACTTGATCATGTGAGTTTTGTCCTGTTTATGTGCTATATTACATAAAAAAAGGCTCTTCTGGCCTTTAACATTTGTGTTGGGAAGTCTGGTGTAATTTTAGTGTTGTAAGTAATTGATTGCTTTTCTCTAACCACTTTTAAAGATTCTGTTCTTATGTTGGACTTTTGAAATTTTGATAATGATGTGTCCTGGAGAGCTTCATTTCTGATCATGGTTATTTGGAGTTCTATATGCCTCACATACTGTATTGATTTGTGTATGTTGCTCCATCTTTGCATCCCTGGGACAAAGTCTATTTTGTCGTGGTGTATGATCTTTTTGACCACTCATTGCATTCTGTTTGCCAGTATCTTCTTGAGGACTTTTCAATCTATATTCATTAAGGAGATTGGACTATAGTTCTCTTTTTTGGTTGGATCTTTGTCTTATTTTTGAATCAGAATAATACCGGCTTCCAGGCATGATTTTGGGAATATTCCTTCCATTTCAGTTTTGTTAGCATGCTTGAGGAGTACTGATGTTAGATCTTCCCTGAAGCTTTTTAAAAATTCAGCAGTGAATCTATCTAGACCTGGGATTTCTTTAGTACTTCTTTAATTTTGTTTTCTGTTTGTTTATTTTTTTTTTTTGAGATAGGGTCTTGCTTTGTAATTCAGGCTGATCTTGAGCTCACTAAGTAGCCCAGGCTTGTCTCAAACTCACAGTGACTCTCCTGACTCAGCTTCCCAAATGCTGGAATTACAGGCTTGTGCCACCATACCCAGCTAGTATTTGTGGGGCTTTTTGTTTGTTTGTTTGTCTTTTTGAGACAGGGTCTTGCTATAGAGTTCAGGCTGGCCTTGAGCTCACTTTGTAGCCCAGGCTGGTCTTGAACTCGCAATGATCCTCCTGCCTAAGCCTCCCAAGTGCTGGGATTACAGGCGTGCACTACCACACCCAGCTCCAGCTGGTATTTGTTTTATAATGTTGGGTGTGCTGTTGTTTGGTACATATATGTTCATAATTGTTATGTCTTCCTGTTGGATCATTCCTTTAACCAATATGTAGTGGCCTTCTTTGTCTGTTTTGATCAGTTTGGGGTTACATTCCACTTGGTCTGAACATAGGATAGCTACACCTGCTTTTTCAGGTTCCTGTTGTATGGAGTATTGTCTCCAATCTTTGATTTTTAGCTATGAGTTTCTTTTTGGATTAAATGTATTTCTTGTATATAGCCCCTTGTGGGTGACTCCTATCCCTCTCGCTTGCCCAAATCAGTGTCTAGGAACCCTCACCTCTGGACATGCCGAAGCCTGGCTGGTTGACCAGGAAATGGTGGCAGTCATTCCTCCAATCTGTGTCTAAGGCCTCGGGAAGAGCAGCAGCTACCCTCAAGGGAGGACTGTCCTTCTCTGTCCTTCTCTGAATAAGTTGATATGAGGGATGGAGGAGAAGCAGCAGAAAACACAGAATCAGAGGTGAAAACACTGGCTGGTGGCTGGTGTTCCTGTCATCCCTCTATGCTCTGCCACCTCTGCCTGGTGGTGCTGGGAATTTAAAAGAAAAGTACATTAAGCTGAGATAGTACTAACCAGGCTGGTTCTTAGCCACAGTGTATGTAGCTCTGCCATTTCTAATGAAATTCTGCAAGGATACGGGCAACCTGAAATGTCATTTAATTTACCTTTAATTTAATATCTCAAATTAACAAGTCTCCAGGGGAAACTGAGGTGGACCTAGAGTTTGTGGGCACCTTCAGTGAAAACAAGGCGTGGTCTGGTGCGTTCTTCTGGGTCATCTGAGTCTATGGGGTGGCTCTGCCTTTCATTGTCTTTGTTTTTGTTTTTGGTTTGTTTCGTTTTGTCTTTTTGAGAGGAGGTCTCACTATGCAGTCCAGGCTGGCCTTGAGCTCTCTTTGTAGCCCATGCTGGCCTCGAACTCATAAGGATCCTCCTGCCTCAGCCTCCTGAGTGCTGAGATTACAGGCGTGCGCCACCATGCCCGGCTCATTGTCTTTGAAATGCTTTTCGCCTCCCTAGGTTGTACAATTCTAGTAGTAACACAAATGATTCAAGCCCAGAAAAATGCAAATTGCTTCAGATGTGGGCGATGCAGCCCAACAGTGCCCTAATGCTATAGAGGAATTTTGCGTCTATTAAACTAATTCATTTCAGCGTCCCTGATGACAGCCTTTTATGTGTAGATCAATCGCTTGATCCATCATTTCATCTATTTATCTGTCTAATATGCTCTTGGATTCTCCTTTGAGCAGGTCCAGCTCCCTGGCTCCCTGATTAAGTGACTAAGTCAGGTAAAAGTATTTGAGCTGCCTTCATTTCACATTTACATGAGTTATGATTTTACTCTTAAAATTATCCTCTAACACAAGACTCCACCATGGGGCTTTCCCTTCAGCAACAATAGCTAACAATTACTGAGTGCTTACAGCACTTCTCAGAAGGTGTTTAATCTTATGAGTCAGATACTATTCACCTCTTTTCTCCCCCAACAAGGGAAGGGAGACTCTCAGAGAGGTTTGTACACCCGCCCGAGCTCTCCGCTGCTTGGAGGGGGGAAGTCAGTTGGACCCCGGCTGCCTGACACCAGTCCCGAGCCCTTAATTCCTCACCTAGTGCCTGTGCAAGAAAAATATTTCAGGACGTCTTGAAATGCCCACAAATCTTTGGCCTAGAACAAAGACAGAACTGGCCAAAGCCTGGAAAGTCAAAATACATGGACTGTGAAACATTTATTTGCCAAGGTTATTCTGGGATGCAATCCTTCACTCTGTTCCATACAGCTGTCTTAGGGCTTCCTGTTTCTTCCCGGCTACATTACCTGATTACACAGAATTAAAATGAATAGATTATAAAAATACAAAGGTGGCTAAATCAGGCTATGAGAATATGAGCAGGAAATGGTGTTTCAGGCCACCAATCAGATTCATCTGATTTAGGGCTAAGCCAGGAGCCTGTATAAACATTGCTAATACGGAGTGAGGATGGAGTGACCTAGCTGGGTGTTGAGAGGTACCTCACCCAAATGTCAAGGACCTGTGTTAATTAGAGCTACTTAAAAATGGGTCAGTTGCCTGGAGAAATATACACACACACACATACTGTGTACATGAATCTTCACAGAGTTGTAATTCCAGATTTCCTGATAACCTAGAAACAGCCTACCTGCCTTTCAGTGCATGATCGTTAGATAAATGACATCACATCTATACTTCGGAATATTACTTGGTAATAAAGAGGAACAAACTATACATCACACAGTTTAGATCAATGCCCAGAAATTATACTGCGTTAAAGAAGACAATCTCTCCAAATATGATTCTATCCAGAAAACATATTTGAAAGAATAAATATTAGTAAATACAGGACAGATTACTAGTTGACCATCTGTAATCCAAAACTCTAAAATCTGAAATACCCTCAAATTGGAAACTTTTGAGGACAACATGGTGCTCTAGTGGAAAAATCCATACCAGGAAACTTTATTTGATGCACAAAGTTATTTAAAATAGTGTACAAAATTACCTTTAAGCTATGTATAACAAGGCAAAAGTGTATGTTTGTTTGTTTGAGACAGGAGCTCAATATGTAACCCAAGCTGAATTTGAACTCACTGTGTAGCCCAAGCTGGCCTCAAACTCACAGAGATCCTCCTGCCTCAGCCTCCTGAGTGCTGGGATTACAGGTGTATGCCACGACGCCCCACTAAGGCACAAGTGTAACAAGTGAATTTTGTTTAGACTTGGGTTAGGTATTATGAAGGTATTCCAAAACTATGAGAAGAGTCAAAATACCTCCGGTCCCAAGCATTTCAGGGAAGGAATGCCTGACCTGTTAGGGCCATTTGTCCAGAGTTTGGGGCTGTGGGCTGTGGGCTGTAGGCTGTGGAGAGAAGCAGGGACAGCTACACAAGGGTGGGAAGAGGATTCCTGCTGGTGTTCGCTGTCTTCTCACCTCTGGTCTTGGGCCTGGGAAACCCCATGGGAGTTAAAGCTGGATGGACCGTCACTCACACTGAGACACAAAGCAGAAGGTCCTGAGTTCAATTCCCAGTACCAAAAAAATAAAAAAATTAAAAGATTTTTTAAAAAATTAAACACTCAGACACAGGTGAATACAAGGAACCCGAGAGGTGCGGGTAGATCTGCGGATTCTAACAGCAGCATCCTGGTTATGACGTTATACTGTAGTTTTGCAAAATGTTACCAACCAGGGAAGGGTCAAAGCACACATGTCTATGTCATTTACCACAAATACATGTTAATACACATTATCTCAATAAAACACATCTTTTTTGTTTCTTTTGCTTTTATAATGCTGGGGATTGAAAAATACCTACTTTTTAAAGGGTGCCGGTTTCCTGTTTCTGAGGGATACTAGCACTGCTGGGAAAAATCTTGAAGCAGACACTGGGGGGTCACTGCATTAGGGTATCCCCCTCCCCCAGCCTTCAATTGTGCAGTTCTCCTGAGTCCTTCAGGCTGGCACAAAAGCCCCCTCCTTCTGCCAGTCCCGTGAGCACGCCGAGGCAGACTCTCTGTACCAGGGAAAAAGGTGCAGCGAGCTCTTCTGAAGATGTCAATCTGTCAGCATCTGCATTCCCTACTGCCAGGATTTCCCTGCTCTCTGGGGTTTCGGGCTGCTCCAAGGAAACAGGACTGTCTGCACTGCTGCTTGGGATGTGTAAGAAACTTGGACCTTCTCCAAGGGCGGGAAGGCGTAGACGCTCTCTAGATCAAGGGGAATCCTAGTCGCAAAGCAAACAGGACCATTCGGTGCCTCAGAAAGCTCACAGGCGTCCGAGATAGACAGTTGTTCTAGAGGTACCGAGATGCCCAGCTCCTAAATGAAATGCTTCTCTGAGTCAGGTCAGGGCCAGTTTCACCCACAAGTTCTTCTAGTGAAATTGTTAAAGGGGCAGGTGTTTCCCTGTCCCCCACAGAACGCAGCCAAGGGAGGGATTCCTTAGGTCTGCTTCTAGAGAAGGATTCCAAGGCCCTGGGCTTGGCCATGACTTGCTGGTGTGGCCAAGGAGGGCGCTGCCAGGCCTGGCTGTGCCTCGGGACATCCCAGCCAGGGGCTTCCTTCATCTTGTCTGGGTCCCTGCTTACCACTTGCCCTGCATCCCTGCGTCCCTCCGCCCCAGGGCCTGACACAGTATGTGGATGCTGGGCCCAGGGCCCGGCTGCCACTCAGGAGTGGCCTGTGGGTTTGGCCACTTCTGGCAGAGGCAGCTCTGACCGGGCCTCTAGCTGACCACATATGAATCTCCTGTGAATGCAGAGGGAGCCGATGCCACGGCAGACGTCCGGCCTTCCCTGGTCCTCGCCTCCCTGTGCTGGGATAGTGTCCACTGCAACCCCCTTCCTCTGTACCCCTCTCCTGCTCCCGTCCTGCTTCCACCTGCAGGGTGCGCTCCAAATCAAGGCGGTCGCACCCCCAGTGGGAGGGGCCCCACCCTTGCAGGATGCAAAGGGACCTTACGTTTCAGGTTTTTGCCGTCTGACACGATACTACCTGCCTCTGCCTGTCAGTACTTTCTTTTCTTTACTTTTTTTTTTTTTTTTTTTTTTTTTTTTTTTTTTTTTTTTTTTTGTCTTTTTGAGACAGGGTCTTGCTATGCAGTTCAGGCTGGACTTGAGCTCACTTAAACCCAGGCTGGTCTCAAATTCACAACCATCCTCCTGCCTCAGCCTCCCCAGCGCTGGAATTACAGGCACATGCCACCACTCCCGGCTTGTCAGTACTTTTAAAAATTTGTCCTTTTCTGTAGATCCATTTTTAAACCCCTACTCAGAAGGCCCCGAAGGAACGGAAAAGCAGGGCCACTGCTCAGTCCCAGGCTCATTGTTCCCCTGGCACATTGTCCCGCCTCTGCTGACCCAGAGGCCCTGAGCCCTGGGGAAGCCGATGCTTTTGTTTTTCCCAGGCCCGGGCTCTTCAGGTGTGAGCCACAGTGCCGGACTGTGTAGGTTACTGTAGCATTTCTGCAGCCGGAAAGAGGAAGGAACTTGTGACCCGAGAGCCTGTGGCATCAACAATGCGCCCCGGCAACCCAAGCAGGAGAGGAAGAAGGCTCAGTTTCCATAGCGATAAATCACCAGGAAGGGACTAAGTGAGCCAGAGAAGCAGCACCAGGATTTTTCCCTTCCCTGGGTTCTAGCAAACACAGACACAGCCCCAGGCCCAGAGCTGGCATGTGCTGGCCTGCTGCAGGCTGAGCCTGCCGAGCTGCAGCTTTCATGGCCCAGCTGCACAGGGCCCGAGGTGCCCTGCCACACCTGGGTGCCCCCTCTCAGTGCCTCACCCCACCTAGCACTCCTCTCTGCTCTGCGCCACCCTGGCCCCCCACTGTGTCCGGTGCAGGCCCTGCTGCAATGCAGGCTGCAGGCCTTGTTGGGAGGGACTCGTGCCAGGGCCAGAGCAGCTCCAAGGAGCCTCTGGAGGTCCTTGGGAATCTTCTCACCCACATGCCCCCATTGAAAACATCCCAGTTTGTGGGTTTGTCTGTTCTTATGCTCTGAAGTGTCGTTTGTGCCAGTTCACAGACCTTACCCTCTGCACGTGCCGTTCCCTCTGTGTGGAACACTGTTCCCTGCCTCTTTGGGAAGCTAACTCCCCAGAGGAGATGCCTGCTTCCACCTCCTGGAAGCTCCCTGCTTTCCTTTCTGGGCTCCACAGAACTGGCGCACCACCACGTCAGGCAGCAAAGCAGAAGAGGTTCCTGTAGGCCTGGACCAGCTCTGCGATCTCGAGAGGGTTCACCTCTCAGCCTCAGGTCCTCACCAGCAAGATGCAGGAAATGAGAGTAGGTACCTCGTCGTGTGTTTATAGGATGAGGCAGACTGTTTTTTCTTTTTTCCAGAAAAGGTCACTTTGTAGTTCAAGCTGGCCTTGAACTCACTATGCAGCCCAAGCTGGCCTCAAACTCATGGTGATCTTCCTGCCTCAGCCTCCTTGGCCACACCAGCAAGTCACGGCCAAGTGCTGGGATTGCAGGAGTGCGCCATCGCTCCTGGCAGGAATACACATATTAATAAGAATAATGCAGCAGGCCCTGCACAGGACACTTAGAAGAGGCTCACCACTTCCTCAAGCAGGAGCCATCCTTCACCAGTGTCCCTGGGTTGAATGCCTCAGCCCTAGTGGGTGTTGTGCGAGTTGTGAATCTGAATCCATGGTGGCCAGTTTGCATCCATGTGGCACCACACTGAGCGCCTCTCTCTGCAGCATTTCCGCTAGTAAAGTCACTCCAGGACAGAGCCCAGGCAGCCAGGACCAGGATTTTGCCAGTGCAGTGCATGGTGTGCCTCCCCCCTCTTTCTGCCGCCTGGGCTGAGCCCGGGGAGGCCCCGATTTGCAGGGCCAGGCCAAGAGGCTCACAGTCTCACCACAAGCAGGTGGCCCCTGTGGTCAATAAACACCCAGAGATTCAAATAATCCACATACCTGCTACCAGGAGGCGCTCTGATTACAGGAGATGCACGCCGTGTCCGACAGCCAGTTCCTCTGTGGTTTTGCTTGAAAAAAAATGAAACCAAACTCTTCATGCAAATAGTTAGGTCTTCACTAAATTATGTAACAGCCACTTCTCTCCCCTTAAAAATACAGCCTGCCCTAAATCCGTAGAGATGCAGTGCAGACCGATTCAGCCTGGAATTCAGGAGGGAGTGGGGATCCCTCTCCAGCGTGCAGGGGGAGCCCTGGAACGGTGAGGCGGCCACAGACGGGACGGTGGCGATGGATTGCTGCAAGGGGGGTATATTAACAGAACACGGGGTCCCCAGATTTAATAAATAAAAATCCGAGAACTTCAGTTGAATTTGGATTCCAGGTGAGCAAGAAATGGTCATTTTAATATAAGTAGGTCCTGGATATGGTCCGAGACACTGCAAGGAATGTGCTTGCACTGTAAGATCATAAAAACCGCTCCAAGCAACCTGGGCAGGGGACGCCTGAAATCCCAGCACTCTGGGCAGCTAAGGCAGGAGGACGGCACGTTCAAAGCCAGCCTGGGCTACCTGGCGAGACCCTGTCTCAAAACAAAACAAAGGCTGGGTTGTGGGTGTGGCTCATGCAAAGTGCGGTAACAACGGAATAACACAGGACCTTGCTCCAAACAGCGGCTGCTCTGGCTGCTGGTTATAAACCCAGGAATCCCGATTCTTAGGTCTTTCATTTTTGCACACAGCATTGTGGGTGTTTCAAGCAGGGAAGTGAAGCGCTCTTGAACCAGTACCCAGCTTGGGAACTGTCAGGTTAGGGATGGGCGGGTGCGTGAAAGAGACACCAGGTGCGTGAGGCGGTGCCCACTGAAGAAGATGCCAGTGGTAGAAGCTGGCAGTTACTGTGGCACCAGGAGTGGCTGGCACACAGCTGGCCGAATCCTCGGAGGTTGGCACAGCCAGGGCAGCACCCTCGGCGCCGTGGCTGGACGGGGCAGCGGGGGGTCAGCTCCAGGCCCTGCTCTTGTGCTCAGCTCAGGTCCCTCCAGCTGTCGTTAAGAGTGGGCACTGACTCAGTCTCACAAGCTTGTGCCTTATCTGCTGGGAACTTGCATTCATCAGCTGTGGTGCCTGGCCTTGAGCTCCAGGCTCACACGTGCCGAGCACACGTTCTGCCACTGAGACACAACCAAATCCGCATTTGGGCAGAGCAGAGAAACCACCAGCTGCTTCCTAAAGGCCACTTAGGGTCAAATCTTCCCAAGAGGGGTTTATGAGAAAATGGAGAAGTCGCTGGGGGTGAAAAGAAGTCGCCTACTCAGATTTATGAACAGTTCCAAAGTAACCGATGGCATTTTTCACTGGAGGGAATCAGGATATCAGGAGTGGATTTTTTTTGAGACAGGATCTTACTGTGTAGTGCAGGCTGACCTTGAACTTGCTTATTATGTAGCCCAGGCTGACCTCCAACTCACGTTAATCCTCCTGCCCCAGCCTCTTGAGTGCTGGGACTATGGGAATGTGCCACCGCGCCAGGCTAGAAATGGCTTTATTATTATTATTGTTATTGTTGTTGTTATTGTCTGTTTGAGACGCTCTCGCTGTGCACTTCAGGCTGGTCTTGACTTCACTTTGTAGTCGAAGCTGGCCTGGAGCTCATAGAGATCCTCCTGCCTCAGCCTCCTGAGAGCTGGGATTACAGGCGTGCTACCTGTAGCACAGGGATGTTTGGGTTTGTTTTTTTTTTTTCAAAACAAGATGTTACCGGCAGTGTTCTTCAGCACGCTTGAAACTACAAGACTTTGACAATGGCGCCATCTAATGAAAGATTATAGAGTTGCAGGGAAAATCGTGCCACTTTTTCGTTCAGATTTTATCCCTAGCAACCTGGAACCTAAACAACCGGGAGACCCATTGCTTATTCTCTCTTGCTCTCTCGTACCCTCTCTTACCCCCACCTCTCCCTCTGTCTCTGTCCCTCTGTCCCTCTCTTCCTCCCTCCCCTCTTCTTCCGGGCGGTACCAGGGATTGAACCCAGGCCCCTCACACTGGGCTCCATCCCCAGCCCCTTCAAAAACATTTTTTTTTTTTTTTTGTATTGAGACAGCATCTTGCTAAATCACCCAGGCCAGGCTCAGATTTGTGATTCTCCTGCCTCAGCTTCCTAGAGTGCTGGGATCACAGGCGTGTATCAGGGCACTCTAACCCAGTTCTCATTTCTAATAAAGATACACTATTGATGCTGAAAAAGTGTATAGAATAAACAAGAACAGTATATCGAAATGATGCAGAAGTCAACTTCCCCACACACAAATAAATTAACTAGTAAATATATAACCCATATATATTTGCAGTGCACTTTTTGTACCACTTGCCCGCCATGATTATATTTCCATTGAAATACATAGGAAAATGATCATTTTTTTAAGGTCTCCAAAAATGTCTCATCTTGTGTGGGATTTTCTTTTGGGGCAATGCAATTGTTCTAAAACCGATTCGCTGATACTTCCACAGGTTTGTGAATGTACAAGAGGCTCTGAACTGTATGTTTTAATTTTTTTTTTTTTTGCGGTACTGGGGATCGAACTCAGGACCCTGCGCTTGCTAGGCAAGCGCTTATTCCACTGAGCTATATCCCCAGCCCTGAACTGTATGTTTTAAATGGGTGAATATTATGTTAATTAAATCTCAGTAAAGTTGTTTTGGACAGGATCTCACTACGTAGTTCAGGCTGGCCTTGAAATCACTATGTAGCCCAGGCGATCCTCCCGCTTCAGCCTCCCGAGTGCTGTGATTACAGGAGTGTACCACCATGTGAGGCTCGATAAAGCTGGGTTTTTTTTAAAAAGAAACAATGTCAAAAATATTGCAATCCTAAGGAACTCTTACAATGTACACAGCCAGTTTCCAGTAGATGAGCAGTTAGGTGTTTTCGGTTTTCCATGATTGCAAGCAAAACTGCGGGGAGGCCCCTGGCTGTGTTTTGAACACTGGTGGATGCAAATGGAAAATTCCAGGTCTGCACAACACAGCTCTGGATCCAAATGCAAAAATTCCACCATTAGCTGGGCATGGCAGAAACCATACTTTTTCCAATTTTTTAATGTGAGGAAGGGACTTCTCCACTCAGGATGGTCTCTCAGTGACCATGAGGAGGGGGTGAGTGAGAGGTATGTTTTTAGCTAACATTGTCACTAGCAATAATGAATTTACGAAGATAAAAAGACATAGTGGCCCACTCCTGTAGTCCCAGTACTCTAGGAGACTGAGGCAGGAGGCTATAAATTCAAGCACGACCTGTGCCATTTTGCAAATTAGCAAGAATCTGTCTCAAAATAAAGTTTTGTTTTGTTTTTTGTCTCTTTGAGACAAGGTTTCACTATGAGGTTCAGGCTCGCCTTGAACTCAGTTTGTAGCTCAGGCTGACCTCAAACTCAAAATGATCCTCCCGCCTCAGCCTCCTGTGTGCTGGAATTACAGGTGTGAGCCACCACGCTTGGCTAAAATAAAGGTTTTTTGTTGCTGGTTGGTTGGTTTTTGAGACAGGGTCTTACTCCATAGCCCAGGCTGGCCTCAGATTTGTGGGCGATGCTCCTGTCTCAGCCTCCCAAGTGCTAGGATTTCAGGCATATGCCACTCCATCCAGCCATGTGGGATTTTTATGACCCTAGCTCTTATTGAAGCAGCTGGCACCATAAACAGTACTTGATTTTCTACTGATGTGACAGTGTTTGCCCTTGATCTGAAAACACCTTCTTTACCCCCTGCCCCTGTTCTCTCTCCATTCAGACTCCAGGTCGGATTTGCCAAGTGCTTTGATAGGAAAGTTTATTTGATCCAATTCTGTCACTTGCCCAGCTGCCCGCTCTCTACCTGTGCAGCTTAGATCTTCTGAAAGGTCACTTGGGTCAGAAACAGAAGTGCATCCTGCACCTGTTCCTGTGAAGGCAACTGGGAAGCTTCAGCGATCTCGTGGGCTTGCACAGAGAGGCCACCAGTGTTCCTTTCATGTCCCAAGGGCTGTCTCCAGCTTGTGTGTATCTGAGGGAACCGGTATCCTTAGGTCTGTACAGAACCCTGAGTGCCCACAGCGAGTCTCTGGCTGTGGCAGTAACAGGAAGCTGACGGGATGCTGCCAAGAACATGTGGGCACAAGAAAAGATGAATTCGGTGGAATTTTACACGTGTACCTGACAGTACACCCATTCAAACATTAGGTCTGACGGACTACTGTAGGCACAAAAATAGCAGTTGAGAGCGGTGGCCCACACCTGTAATTCTAGCCCTCTGAGGGGCTGAGACAGGAGGATATGAAAGTTTGAGTCTGTGCTCAGCAATAAAAGATTTAATTAAGACCCCATCTCAAAAAAAAAAAATAAATAAAAATAAAAAACACCCCACAAAAAAACAACTACACCTGTAATCCCAGCACTCGGGAGGCTGAGGCAGGAGGATCACTGCAAATTCGAGACCAGCCTGGGCTACAAAGTGAGCTCAAGGCCAGCCTGAACTGCATAGTGAAACCCTGTCGCAAAAAGATTAAAAAAAAAAAGAACACGTTACTCACACCAGCTTGTCAGAGTATGCTCACTGGATCAGATTCTGTAATTTCCTCAGCTCGGCTAAGAAAGGAGAAGTTTCTGAGAGGACTCCTCACTGTGAGCGCCCGCTGCGATGCCTGCCAGCTGCCCCCCGACCTCACCAGGGAGAATGTGGAGCCGCTTGAACAAACTCCTCTTCTGGGGCGTTTTTTCTTCTGTCACCTGTAGGCCCCCTGACCATTTTGAGACCTGACTCTCCAAACCAGGAGGAAGAGAGGCCCCTGGAAGCAGGGGGAAAGCCTGCTTCTCATCATTCTTTTTTTTCTCTCTCTCTCTTTCAGTTCAAAAAGCTGCACTAGATTGTGAGACCATGAAAATCACAAAACGTAAGTGTAATCTATTTCTCTTTCGTGGAAACCATCTTTAATGAAGTATGAGATGGGCAGCTTTATCCACTTAAAGTTGGTTCTATGCTTTCATTTATTTTATGGTGCTGGGGATTGAATCAAGGTCTTTGTTCGCGTTAGCCAAACACTATCACTAGCTCTTTCCTCGGCCCTTTGTGTTGAATTCTGAGAAAGGGTCGCCCTAAACCACCCAGGCTGACCCTGAACTTGAAATCCTCCTGTCTCAGCCCCCCCGGAGTGCTGGGATTACAGTCACGTGCCACTGCGCCCAGCTAGTTTTCCTAGGCTTTTAAATGAACAGCCCAAAACCAGTCTTTTCAGTTACATAATTTTTTTCTTTTTGTCCTTTTGAGACAGGGTCTCATTATGCACTTCAGGCTGGCCTTGAGCTCATTTTGTAGCCCAGGCTGGCCTCAAACTTGCAGCGATCCTCTTGCCCCAGCCTCCCCAGTGCCGGGAGTACATGTGTGAGCCACCACGCCCCGCACTTACTTTGTTGTTTTTAACACTGGGGAACAAAGCCACACCCTTGAGCGTGCGCCACAGGTACTCTAGCCCAGAACTATGTCCCCAGCCTTAAATAAACGCTTCTCTAATTTTCCTTGTTTTTTTTTTTTCAACATCATGTCGTAAACATCTTAAGTAGTAGATACAGATTTTCTCATTTTTTCAGCAGCTCTCAGTAAGACTCAGCCGGACGTTATTTAACCGTGCTCTGATCTTCCCTCTGTTCTTGTACCCTGCGCAACACAGACGGGGTGGAATCGCGTTTAATGGGAATGGCGGGCCGGGCCTCTCTGTAGGGAAAGCCCAGAAGCGGAGCTGCCGGGTGAAGGTTGCGTACCTTTCAGTTGTCGCCGATGCTGTGCTGCATCAGGCCAGGCGGCCCATGCACGGCGCAGTCAGCAGCGTTCGCCTGTGAGGGACACCACACCGCCACCCCACGAGTCCCATCACTGCTGAAATTTATGGTTGGGGATATAGCTCAGTGGCATGAGCGCCTGCCTTGTAAGCTCAAGGTCTTGAGTTCAATTCCCTATACCAAAAAAAAAAAAAAAAAAAAAAAAAAAAAAAAAAAAAAAAAAAAAAAGCCAACACAGTAATTTATGCCACTCAGACAAGTAAAAAAAGCAGTCTCAGGGTTTTAATTCGGAGTCGTCTTGTGGCTTGTAAAGTCGAGCACCTTTTCCATGTTTACTGGCCGTGAGAGATCTGGCGTTCCTGGGTATAGGAAATTTAGGGGTCACTATCTCTTTGGAAAGGGATCTGAGGTCCTGTTTTGAAGTTGTGCTTGTGAAATATTGATAATACAGAACAGACAGTGGGTGGACAGGGAGGGGTTTGGGAGCCGTCTGCATGAGCTCCCGCACGAGCTGTCCACTAGTGCCTGCGGCACTGGATTTACTGGCCACTTGCATGTCCTCTGGGAGTTAACGTTCATACTATGTGTCCATCTACTAGTCTCTTTTTCTTATTGATTTTCAATTGGTTTATGACATAAACCTCTTTTTTGTTTTTGGTCTTGAGACAGGGTCTCACTATGCAGTTCAGGCTGGCCTTGAGCTCACTTTGTAGCCCAGGCTGGTCTCGAACTCGAAATGATCCTCCTGCCTCAGCCTCCCAAGTGCTGGGGTTACGGGCGTGCACTACCACACCGGGCTCAAGTTCTATTATAGCCAAGACTGGCCTCAACTCCCCCTTGAGTCCATGTGCATACCAACATGCCTGGCTGTCTGGCATTTCTGAATAATATTTTTTGGTAACTTTTTAAAAAAACAAGCTAGAAAAGACTGTGGTTTGTTTCAGTGCCGGGTTTGATTCCAGGGGCTCAAACATCATGTGCTCTACCATCTTGCTATATTCTACAACTGCAGTAGATTTTATTTTGTCTTTTTTTTTGTATTGGGAATCGAACTTAGGACTTTGTGCTTGCCGGGCAGGCATCGTGTGCCCTGAGCTGCATCTCTGGCTTCCCAGTAGATTTTTTTTAAGACAAAAAAAAAAAAAAAAAAAAAAGAATCATTCAACGCAAAAGAGCCTACACACATGGAATTCAATTCAAGGGCGGAAGTGGTGGCACACCCATAATCCCAGCACTCGAGAGGATGAGGCAGGAGGATCCTGTTGAGCAGGAACCTGTCTTAACCTCTCCAAAGAAAGAAAGAAAAGAAAAGAAATTCACATGAAAATGTAAACAAAACCAAATTAAAACAGGCAACTAGGGAAACTTGAATACTAACAATATTTGATGATTTTTTTTTGTAAACTGTCAATTTTTGTTCATGATACTGTGCATGTGTGTATGTTGCAGTTTGGGGTTTTGCAAGGGGAACAATACAATACAGGACACATATTTTATAAGATTATTTTATAATAGTGACCCAAAGAATCCTATATAGAGTGCGGGAAATCTGTCCACACACTAAAGACCAAAGAATACAGCTGAGGGCCTGGATCCCATGGAAATGTCCTGCATGAGCCCAGCTGAAGCCCTAGAGCCCCTAACAATGCCTCCCATGAGTCCAGCTGGAGGCCTAGAGCCCAGGACAATGTCTCATGCAGGCCTATTTCTCAGATCTGCACTAGGAAGGTCCAAAGGTCAGTGGTAGAAGCTGGAAAGTCTGCCAGCGGATGAGGGATCTGTGCCAGCAGGCTGAGGGATCTGCACTGATGCCAGAAAGCAACACTCAGAGAACCAGAGCTCCCCCAAAAAGCACCACAGCGATCCTCAGCAACAGTGAGGTCCCGAACACTTAGGCCGATGAACGCCGAGTTCATCAAGAAAGCCAATGCGACAAGCTTCTTCAGAGACCAGCAGTGCGCCGTCTTCCCTGCCGGAGCCAGAAAGCGATGCTCAGAGTGAGGACCAGAGCTCCCCCAAAGTGAACCAAAGCCATTCTAGGTGACAGCAAAGTCACCTTGGACAAAGAACAGCGGAGTTCATGAGGAAAGCCAGCATGACAAACTCTTCCAAGAGAACCCACAGCTCCTTACAGCTTCTGCCAGCTCCCAACAGCCTCTGTTCTGTAGTTCTCCCTCTTACACTGCCGGCAACAGTCCTCAGAGCCCGGCACCACGCTGGCTCAGGTCAGCTGGGGGCTACAAGTTGACTGGCAGTTGTCCGTCCACCACAACGTGTTATCATTTAGAGCTACAAACTGTCACTGTTCTGTAGTCAAAGGACCCCAGTGACAGGCAAGCAGAGGAACCCTTCTATTGGGGAAAGAGAAAAGTTCCCTGAGGGTTTTTATTTTTATTTCCACTTTATTTTTCTTTCCTGCTCCTGGAGAGCAAACCCAGGGCCTTCTCATTGGGCTACCTTCCCAACGCTCTTTATTAGTTTTTAGTTTGAGACAAGGTCTGGCTAAATCACCCAACTGCCTTGGCTGAGCTGAAATTTGCATTCCTCCTGCCTCAGCTTACCAGGGTGCTGGGATTGCAGGGTGTGCACCTCCACACTCTAAGGTGTTTTGGAAGAAACTTATTGTCACTGTGGCTTTATAGGAGAGCTGATGAGCTGTGGGGAGCAGCTACAGGCACAAGGTAAAACTATTCTTAAAGTCAGAGCTGGCTGTTTCAAAGAAGTTGCTAAGAAAAAGTAGTCTTAGCCAGGTGAGGTAGTGCACACCTATAATCCCAGCACTTGGTAGGCTGAGGCAGGAGGATTGTTGCAAATTGGAGACCAGCCTGGGCTAAAAAGCAAGCTCAAGGCCAGCCTGAAATGCGTAGTGAGACCCTGTCTCAAAAAGACAAAAAAAAAAAGTAGTCTTAGCATGTTAGTTGTGGCAGTTGTTTCATTGGTTGGTCTTAGCAGACAGTTTCACGGCCCGAGTGTTTTCCTGATGGCCCCTCGACTCCATGTTAGCTGGGTGTGACAGGAATGATTCCACTTTGTGTGGTAATCTTCACACTGTGGTTGGTAAAGCACTGGCTCACTCCCAGGAGCCGTTTTGGCGGACGCTTGGTCAGCTCTGCGGTTGGGCGTTCGCATCTTGTCCGTGTTCAGCCGTGACTGTGAAGCGCTCTTGTCTCTGTGTCTGCCCCTCGCGGTCACGGAGTGGCCTGGCGCTGTGTCTGTGAAACGGCGGCCTGTGAAGTCGTTCGTGTTCGGTAGCACAGCACCAGGCCTCGCTGGGACAGTGCAGCTCCTGGCTGCCAGGGCCGCTCCTCTCTCTCTCAGTATTGCACTTTATGGATAAAACAACGTGGGGCCTGGGATTTGCTTTAAAAATAATGTCTCAGGTGGGTTTCTGCAGACTGCGTCATTGAAAACATTAGTTTATTTCTGCTCACTGTTGTCTAGAGTGGCCTGTGCAGACAGGCTTCTTGCTGGCAGAGAGTATGCGTGCATGTGCGTGTGTGTGCGTGTGTGTGCGCGCGCGTGCATCCTCTGGTCCCCCTCTGCTCCCAGCCACCAGATTCAGTCGTGGGGCCCCGTCTCAGGGGGTCAGCTACTCCCAAACCTCCTACAAGGAGTTACAGAGAAGGCCTAAAGAAAAGAGACAAGTAACACGATGTTTGGGGCCCAGGAAGGTCAGTCTCTCCAGGAGCTCAGACCACGAACGCTCTGGAGCACTCATGTTGCTGGGCTCCCAAACACAGGAGCAGGGTACTGAGGTGAAGGCAGGGACCGAGCAGGACCTCGGGAAGTTTGGATCGACAACTTCTCCAAGCAATATATTTTGCCAGTTAAGAGAAGTGTCTTATCTTTTTTTCTTTTTGAGACAGGGTCTTACTATGTAGTTCAGACTGGCCCTGAACTCACTTTGTAGCCCAAGCTGGTCTTGAACTCTTGGCAATCCTCCTGCCTCAGCCTCCCCAGTGCTGGGATTACAGGTGTGCACCACCATACCCAGCTTTTTTTTTTTTTTGCGGTACTGGGGATCGAACTCAGGACCCTGTGCTTGCTAGGCAGGCGCTTATTCCACTGAGCTATATCCCCAGTCCCCTTTTTTTTTTTTTTTAATGAGAAGTGTCTTATCTTTTTTGTTGCTGTTGTTGTTGTTGGTACTGGGGATCGAACTCGGGACCCTGCGCTTGCTAGGCAGGCGCTTATTCCACTGAGCCATATCCCCAGCCCCGAGAAGTGTCTTATCTTGAGAACTGGAGTGAGAACTCACGTCCTGGGCTGCCCCAGCTGTGGTGTCGTCTTCAGAGCTCAGTGGTAAGCAGTTTAACCTTCACATAGCTTGGTTTCCAGCAGCCCCAGCCTGGTGACCTTCTTCAAATCGAGTCACTTCAAAGGTTCAGATTGCCTCCACCTCACTCACGCCTCGCAGCAGGGATTCGGCCCCGACCTGAGCTCCAGCCATAGCAGTGACAGGAGGGGCTGGGGCAGATGGGGTGGGGTTGGTCGTGAGCTGACCGTTGCAGAAGCTCGGTGGTGGGTGCGACATAGGGTTCCTGACATTGTTCTATGCGTGTTATATTGGAAATACTCCAAGAGAAAAAATTAAAATAAATCCGGGGATGGTGGCACACGCCTGTAATCCCAGCACTTGGGAGACTGAGGCAGGAGGATTGCCAAGAGTTCAAGACCAGCCTGGGCTACATAGTGAGCTCAAGGCCAGCCTGCACTACATAGAGAGATCCTGTCTCAAAAAACCAGATAAATAAATAAGTAAGTAAAGTTATCCAAACAAGCCATCGGCGCAAGGTTTGGTCATAGAACTTGGAGCTATGTCTGTATTTCCAAGTCTGCCTAGTTTTTTTTTTTTTTTAAACAGGTTCTTGGATTATAGTTCAGGTTGCCCTTGAACCAACCACCTAGCCAGGCTATCCTTGGAACTGATGGAAATCCTCCTGCCTCAGTCTCCTGTGTGGGGATCACAGGCGTTTGTGCCCTGCTAGGCTGGCCTAGCCAGTGTTAATGGAGCCTACTGCAGATTCTCCCTGGTGAGACTGTCACCCAGCTCAGAAGGGTTTGCCTGCCTGTGTCCACCCCAGTGACTTCAAGGAGCCTCAGGAGTCAGGGAATGGCTTGTCCTTGGCACTTGAGCCATAGATGATGGCTGGGCAGCCACTGAGTTACGACTAACAGATTTTCACAAGGGCTTTTCCCTGCATCCTTTTGTTTTCCAGAATTCCCTTCTCCGAGCTTGAACTCAAGTACTCCTGTGATCACAAGGGGTCAGAATGCATCTCTGCTCTGTTCCCATGAGAACACATCACTGCAAATCACCTATTCACTGTTTTTGCATAAGAAACACATGGCAACCAAGAAAGGAAAAGGTGAACCTGTGATTTTTAACCTAACAATCTCCACAGCCAATGAGTCGGGCCCTTACAAATGCAAAGCTGAAGCTTTCAACTGCTCGAAATACAGCCCCAGCTTCTCCTTTGGGATGCAGGGTGAGTAGACCACTCGCTATTCCTGTTCGAGGCCCTGTGACTGTGGGGTTCTCTCCTTTGGCACAAAGGGCTGTGTATGCCCCTTGCACGTACTCAGGAGCCTGGCGTCAGTCAGCTTCTGTCAGCCTGACCAGATACCTGAGAAAACTACTTGAAGGAAGGGAACGATTTATTTTATTTTATTTATTTAGTTTAATAAATTTCAACTGGGTGTGGTGGCGCAGGCCTGTAATCCCAGCACTCCTGGGAGGCTGAGGCAGGAGGATTGCTGGGAGTTGGAGGCCAGCCTGGGTTACAAAGTGAAACCCTGTCTCAAAATAACAAAACAAAAAAAACATAAAAGTTTCAGTCTGTGATCAGCTGCTTCCACAGCTTTCAGGCCATGAGTGAGGGAGGCCTCAGGGAGGAATGTGGTGGGAGAAAGCCCCTCCCTTCCAGACAGCCGGGATGCAGAGAGAGAGGGGGACAGAGCCTAGAAGGCGCTTCGGGCAAGATTGACACCTCCAAGTTCACAGCTCTCCAGTGTAAAATTGTCAAATCTTTTCTAGATGCTTTATTGTATGATCCCCATCCTGTGCACCCACCAAAAAACCCCACAAAAAACAAAGACCTTTTTCCTGTGGATTTAATGACGCTATCTGGGAGTCAGGGTTTAGCCCCGTGGAGAGAGCTTTGTAAGCCCGACCCTTCCGCGCACAGTCAGGGGCCTCCTGGCCAGATCCTTCCTGTCCAAACACAGATTATCATTGGGGAATTTTCTCTGCTGTCTTCCCCCACCAAGTGCCTGATAGCCCAATTTTAGTGGCCTGACCTTTGAAGGTGACCTTGATAATGGGCCCCTGGAGACAGAGACAGAAAACCTGTGTAGTTAATTATACCTGGAGTCTTTTTTTTTTTTTTTTTTGAGACAGGGTCTTGCTTTGCAGTTCAGGCTGGCCTTGAGCTCACTTTGTAGCCCAGGCTGGTCTCGAACTTGCAACAATCCTCCTGCCTCAGTCTCCCAAGTGCTGGGATTACAGCGTGCACCCCCCCCCAGCTAAAGAAATATTTTAGAGGAGCTGGGGGGGGTGGTGTACGCCTGTAGTCACAAGACTCTGGAAGCTGAGGCAGGAGGATTGCTGTGAGTTCGGGGCCAGCCTGGGCTACAAAGTGAGCTCAAGGCCAGCCTGAACTGTATAGCGAGACCCTGTCTCAAAAAGACAAAAAAAGATAAATGTTTTAGAGGAAAAACCCACAGGATTTGCTGGCCAAATAGGAGTGGAGTCACAGGCAGTGAGGTCTCCAGACCCTAACTTCCTGAGTGCTAGCCACTGCGGTGGGGGAAAGCAAAAGAACGAGATTTTAAAATGCATTCTTCTGCCCACCTAGGGATGATTCACTTACTAGGAGATGAACTAGAGTTCCGTTTCCAGCAGGCTCAGTTTGAGGCAACCAAGGGATGGTCATGCCCTAAGAGGGAGTGCAAGTTTCGGAGGACGGGACCCAGTGTGTGTGTGTGTGGGGGGCACTTCCGCCTGGAGGACTTCGGAAAGGTCTTACGAGAAAGCACCTGCCAGATGAAAATAAAGGGCTTCTTACATTATAGATGTGGCAGCCAGGCGTGGTGGCGCACACCTGTAACCCCAGCACTTGGGAGGCTGAGGCAGGAGGATCCTTGTGAGTTCAAGGCCAGCCCGGGCTACAAAGTGACTTCAAGACCAGCCTGAACTGCAAAGGGAGATCCTGTCTCAAAGAGACAAAAAACAGATGATAGATGTGGTCAGCTGGGGATCTACGTCTGTTTCGTATCTATCAGTCACCTGCCTATCTTGTCTCTATCTCACTCTGTCTGGTCAACTGGAGAGTTGAAACTCACTGCCATTTATCTCCACAGATAATCTTGACTCTGTGAGGCCCTTAACCAGTCTGTCCAACTCTCAGAGAAGCCACAACTTTCCGGTCACTTGGTCCAGTTTTAGTCATCCTATCGCAAAGCAGCCCACACTCCCCGCTTCCTCATGAATGTTTCGGTTTCTCTCTTCTGAAAATCATGGTGGCAGAATTCCCTTCTGCTGCAAGATGTCCTATTGGTGCTAGTCTCAAACAAAGCTGCCCTCTATGCCTGCCACCCTTGGGTGACGTTTTGTCAAGAACATTGTCACAGGGATTCCCATTCAGGAGAACTAGGGACCAATGTCAATATAAATTATTTTATTTGAATTTACTCTATTTTGGTCCCCTTATTTTGTTTCTGTACCAAATTGATTGTTTAAAAAAAAATCATGGATTCTGGAATCAGTCCCAATTGCCCTATTTTTATTTTGAAATACAGTCCCATTAAGCATCCCAGGCTGGGTGCAAACTCGAGATCCTCCTGCCTCAGCCTCCCAGAGTCCCAGCATTACAAATCACCATGCTGGCAGGAGCAGATTTTTCTTTCTGTTTTGTTTTTGGGTTTTTTGTTTGTTTGTTTGTTTGTTTTTTGAGACAGGGTCTCGCTATGTAGTTCAGGCTGGTCCTAAACTCACTGTGTAGCCCAGCTGGCCTTGAACTTGTATAATCCTCCTGCCTCAGCCTCCCAAGTGCTGGGATTATAGACATGCGCCACTACACCCTGCCAGGGGCAGGTTTCTTTAACTCTCTAGAGTTCAGCTGGTTCATCTCTGCAGTGGGCAGATACTATAAACCCTGCAGCACTGTTGTGAAGGTCAGCAAGTAGCGTGCCTGGCATGGCAGAGAGGTGCCTCTGACCTGATGCTGGACTCCTGGTAGCTCCAGGTGAGCGTTTCGATTGAGCCTGCTTGGCAGAGTTACTTCTGCTTTTTTTTGAAGGAAGTGCAAGAGAACTTGCACAGCTGAATTCTATAAATGAAAATACGGTTAGAGAACAGGATATTTTTGGATTGAGAATAAAAGCAACTCTTAACCTCACATTTGGTACTGGATAATTTCAAAATCACGCTCATTATCAAGAACAAATGCATGGTGACTTCTGTAAAAGGCCTCTCGGTTCCTCAAAGCGGGGCGATGGGCTCCACCCTCTGGCTTTCTCAACCTTGGGGAGGCCACCTTGCCTGGGGTCAGCCCTGTCAGCCACCAGCCCTGTCACCCACTGCGACCTCTTGACCTCCCCGGAAGGAGGCCGTTCGCCATTGGATCCACAGGTCGGGGCAGAGCAGGGGTTCGAGCCGTGGCTGACTGAGAGCTACGGTCTGGATATTGTTTCCCTGAAGGTCCGGAAGCTGAGTGCTCAGTGTCACGGTACTGAGATGTAGTGGATTTTTCCCCCTTTTCCTCATAGTGGGACTGAACCAGGGCCATCTCACAGGGCTAATCCCCGCCCTTCTATTATTATTATTATCAGTATTAATATTTGTAGCAGGGGTGTCACTAAGTCACTGAGTTACACACGCTGGGCTTGAATTTGTGATCCTCCTGCCTCAGCCTCCAGGAATGCCGAGATTACAGATGTGCGCCACCACACGTGGCTGAGGTGGTGAACCAAGGTGATGGGGCACCATCACCCTCCTCATCAGTGAGCGCGGTTCTGGCAGAACTACCCTCTGGCGCGAAGAGCCTGGGTCCGCCCCTGCTTCCTTGCGCATGCGCGGGCACCACCCCCTTTCCGCTTTCCCTGCGCAGTGAGGGATGCGATGCCACCAGGGGGGCCTCACCAGGAGCCACAGTGTTGGCACTTTCTTGCCAATCATGAGCCGAACATGCTTCTTTTCTGTATACCTTCCCCGGTGACACTATTTTGTTATAGCAGTCCAGAAAGGGACGAAGGTGGACCCGCTTCTGCAAGGGCCGTCTTCATCCCTCTAGATCGGTATCCTAGCCGGGCGTGGTGGCGCACGCCTGTAATCCCAGCATTCAGAAGGCTGAGGCAGGACGATCACTGCGAATTCGAGTCCAGCCTAAATGGTACAATGAGACCCTGTCTCAAAAAAAAAAGACAAAAAGTAATTAGATCCGGACTCTGACACAGCTGAGCCTTCAGGCAGTGGAACAGGCAGAGCCCCAAGCAAAGTTGACGCCGCCTCCCTCAGCACCTCACTCGCTCCATTGTCCCCTCTGCCCTGAGCGCTTTCAGCAGGTCCCGATTTGCTTCCAGAAACTGCAGCTGCTCCTGCACCGCCTGCTTTGGCCCCTGCTCCAAATGCAGAGTCTCTTGGTAGGGTGCGCACAACCCTGAGGGGGTTGCTTTCTAGCACAGGAAGCCTCAGAACTGGGCGTGTCATGCAATTTACTGAGGCCACCCTGCTTTCTGTTTGCGTTTCTTTCGAGGTTTGACACAAGGTCTCACTATGCAGTTCAGGAACTCACTATGTAGCCCAGGCTGGTCTTGACCTTGCAATGATCCTCCTGCCTCAGCTTCCCTGAGTGCTGGGATTACAGCATCATTTTTTATGGACTTTTTTTCCTGCTACTGGAGACTGAACTCAGAGGTGGTCAGCCCCTGAGCTATATCCTCAGCCTTTTTCTTTTTTATTTTGAGACAGGTCTCCCTAAGTTGTCCAGGCTGCCCTCAAAACTTGCAACCCTCCTGCTTCAGCTTCCTAAGTAGCTAGAATTAGGAGTGTGGCTGCCACACCTGCATTTTTTTATTGGCTACTAACCCTGTACCTGCCTGCTTTGCTGTGAATTGGCCCACTGCTAACATCTGGTGAATGTGGACTTCTTCCAGCACTTTCTTTGGTTTGGAGCAAAAGGGACCCTTTACCATACCTGTATTTGGGGCTTTGCACTGACCCCAGGCTGAGGAGTCTAGGGGGCTGTGGAGATGTACCCTGCTTTTGCACTCCAGTCTGGATACCAGACCCAGGCTCCCTCCCCAGCTGAGTCAGAGCCCCCTTCCAGGGCCCAGGGTCTCCGCCCCAGCTGGTCTCCCCAGGCAGGCAGGGTGAGGCGCGAGGACCCCTGGGCCGCAGGCAGGAGCTGCTTGTGGGTGGTGTTCGATTGTGCAGCTGGGGTCCACATGCACAGAGGCCCTAAGGTTGCGAGTGGGAGTGGGCGGAGAGGACAGGCGGGGCCTGGGGCTCTGTCTTAGCTTTTTGTTGCTAGGACGAAATATCTGACATACACAACTTAAAGGAGGACGGGTCTGTTTTAGTCACGGCTTGCGTCCCGATGTCCGCCCAGACAGAGCCTCGTGCGGTCCTAGGTGGGGCTTCTTCAGGGGAGGCTGGAGCTGCGTGTGTGACCCTGGAATTGACTGAGGCGCAGAGCCAGGATCCTGGGCCCTGAGATTAAGGGTGTGAGTACCGCCCGCCCCGAGCAGCCTGGATGAGATTGGAGGGGCAGAAGATGCCGCTGAGGTCCCCGGTTGCTCTGCAGTCTTCTGCCTGCCATGAATTGTTCTCTGCCATGCCTCCCTGCCTCGGAGCTGGCTGCCCGTGGACAGAAGCCGCCGCAGGCTCTCAGTTAAAGAGCCGTCTCCTTTTTAACTGTGGGTGCCGGGTGTTTGGTCTCAGCAAAGAGGAAGGTGACCCAGACATTTCAGCTCATGGTTCAGCTCGCGCTTGGCGGACTCCAGAGCAGAAAGACCAGGCTGAAGGAACACGGCTCAACTGCTCACCACGGGGCAGCCAGGAAACAGAGGGCGAGATGGCCGGAAAGGAGGGCGGGTCTGCAGGACTGGAAGTGAGACCTCCGCTGCCACCACCGACGGCGCTCGCTCCGCTGCGAGCCCCTCCGTGCACCCAGCGGGGGACGAGGTCACCGCCCCAGGGTCTGCTCACTTCCGAAGGCCACCTCTCAACACCTAGGCCTCCTGGGGACAGTTTTGGTCCCAAGCATGACAGGACGGCCATGCCCTGGTGCAGAGCTCTGAAGGGGGTGTGAATTCCAGATTGAAATCTGACCTTCCGGGCACATTCACCCAGCCAGGAGGAGAGAGATAAAACAAGAAAGGCTACGGGGGCGCGGAACACCGCCCCCGCCGGGGAGAGCGGAGCCGGCGCACTGGTGTCCGCTCAGTCCGTCCAAGGAGGCAGCCTGCGGACGTCAGGCGTTTAGCTACAGATCACAGCCATTCCGGTCACTAGTTGTGTGGCCTTAGGAAACGGACTTAACCTCGCTGGGTCCTTCCCTCCTACCTGTAACATGGGAGCGACGCCAACGCGATCAGTACAGCTGTGCATAGAAAGTGCTTCACATCGGGCCTGACATTCAACCAGCACTTCATAAACGGTAGTGCTTGTGGGGTGCATCTCATGCCAGTGTGACCAAGGACTTTGCCCAAGAACCACTCCCGCCTGTGTGGTGCCTGAACCCCGGCCGTGGGTTGGCCCGCAGTGGGCCACACGTGGAGCTGTTCCCTGTGCCTCGCCTGGCGCCTTGGGGAAAGTCTACTTGGGCGAGACTGCCAGAACCTCCGGATCTGACAAATCGATGCTCCCAAGTTGCCCGTGTCTGTTTCAATACAGGCCCTGGCGCGTAGCAGGCTGGCTGGCTCAGAAGGCGGCTCTGAGCACCCTGGAACACTCGCTGGGTCCCGTCACCGGAGAGCTGCCTGTGACCACGCGTCTGTCTTCTTGCAGAGGGAGACAGCTGTCCTGCGTGCCTGCTGCTGCTGCCACTTGCGGTGACCTTTTCGGTGTTACTGGCGATAGTCCTACTTCTGGTGTGTTTGATACCAAAATACAGAGCAAGTACGTCCCCCACCGTCTCCCTGCAGCTTTGGGTACGAGGGTGGAGTGGGAGGGCGAGGGGCGGGGAAGGGCAGAAAGTGACAAGAGGGCATGAGACAGACCTCCTGGGTGGCCGGCGCGTAGGACCATCCTCAGGTCCCAGCGACAGCCTCTCTCAACCGGGACTACAGGTGTGGCTGCATCAGGATGGGCAGCCCGTGCGCCACCCAGCCCCTGCCTAGGAGAGCAGAGACTTGCTTCATGCTCGCCTGCCATCATCTTGAAATTCTTAGTACTTTTTGTATAAAGTACAAAATTTTTGTATAAAGTACATAATCTATATAAAGTACATAATTTTTAAAAATTATTTTTAAGCCATGGTAAAGTATACAGAACATGACATTTGCCTCTCTTTGTTTTGGCTTTTTTGAGACAGGGTGTCATTTGTACTTCAGGCTGGCCTGGAACTCTCAGCAATCCTCCTGCCTCAGCCTCCCCAGTGCTGGGATTACAGATGTGTACCGCCCCACCTGGCACCATCAATATTCTTGATTACTGCTGAAATAGATCCCAGCTGGGTCATTAACCGTCTCCTGCAGATGTTACAAAGCTTCTTACACACACTTCTATTTAGGAAGGAAAGAAACACTATTTTCCATGTAATATAGTGGGGAAAATGCATTTCTCATGGGCCCCAGGAGTGCTGGGGGCCCTGCCTGGGGAGCAGGTGTTGAGACATACTGATGGGTCTGCCCACATTAGACAAGTTTGTCAGTGGAGGGCACCAGTCACCCTTTCGGAGCTGTGGGGCTTCTGCTGGTTGGGAAGAGCCAGAGACAATGAACTGACTCGGGGTGACAGTTTTATACCAATTTATGTAGGAAAAGCTGTGAGAGCGGATTTGCATGTGGGCCCTGGAGAGACCCCCACGGAAGGCACCCTGTATGAAAATGTCTGTAAAGACCAGACAGGTAGGAGAGTGCTGTGGGATCTCTGGGTATGTTTAGTTGGTTAATGTGGGGTTCCTGTCTTTTTTTCTTGTGTACCGGAAATTGAGCTCAGGACCTTGTGATTGCCAGGCAGACGCTTGTCCTTTTAGGGTTCACCCAGAACCGAAGGAACAGAGTAGAATGTCTCTCCCCCACCTTCCGGGAGTCTTGCCTCACTTTCCCGGGCCAGGCTGGGCGTGTAAATCCTCCTACAGTTCTCTTTGCCTGCTGCCACCAGATGGCATTCAGATGTCTCCGAAAGGCCACTCTACACCTTAACTGCTTGATTTTTTTTGCATATCTTAAGAGTTTTTTTGTATCAACTCAGTGTTACATACTGTGTTCCAAAGTCTTTCATAACATCTTTTTAAAGATATTTTAAAATGTATCGTAATTGACAAATAAAAACAGTAAATTAGATGTGATGGTATATGCCTATAATCCCAGCTACTGGGATGCTGAAGCAAGAGGATCTCAAGTTTTAGGGCAGCCTTGGGTAATTTAGCAAGACTGTTTAAAATTACAGCTGGGCGTGGTGGCGCACACCTGTAATCCCAGTACTCAGGAGGCTGAGGCAAGAGGATTGCCTCAAGTTAGAGGCCAGCCTGGACTACAAAGTGAGTTCAAGGCCAGCCTGAACTACACAGGGAAACCCTGTCTCAAAATAAATAAATAAATAACAAAGGCAAGAGATGTAGCTCAGTGTAGAGTGCTTGCCTAGCATGCACAATTATTCAATTATTCAAAAAAAGTCATGTATGTTATGTTATTTAGAAATACATGTATGTTAGCTTTTTGCTTTTATTTTTGCAGAGCTGGGGATCAAACCCCGAACCTCAGGCATGGTGGGCAAGTACTAGTGAGAGCATTTACAACCCATTCCCTTAGTGATTTTTAAGAATCCGGTACCTTTGATTTGGTCTGGCTTGGTTTGCAGTACTAGGGGTTGAGCTGAAGCCCTTTGTACACTGAGCTACCACTTCAGTCCTCTTAACTTTTTGGGTTTTTTTGTTTGTTTTGGTTGTTTCAGAGACAGGTACTCACGAAATTGCCAAGATAGGACTTGAACTCGAGATCTCCTTTTTTTTGGTCTTTTTGAGACAGGGTCTCACTATATGCAGTTCAGACTGGCCTTGAGCTCACTTTGTAACCCAGGCTGGTCTTGAACTCGAAACGATCCTCCTGCCTCAGCCTCCGGAGTGCTGGGATTACAGGCGCCACCACACCCTACTCACCCTTTCGATGTGCTGGGGTAGAGGGCGTGTGCCTCTGCGCCAGGCTCAGTATCTTGTTATTAACTGTCGTTGCCCTGTCCCACAATCCATGCTCACCATTCTAGAGGGCCTCGCAGGCTGCTTTGTGTTGCAGCGGATGCAGGGCCTGACTGACCTCGAGCACCATCCTGACCAACACTGACCACGCCAGCACGTTCTGAGCGCTGCCCTAAGAGCTTTCCCTGACCTAACCCAATACGCTCCTCCCAGTCATGTCCTTCTGTTTTGCAAATGGGGCCTTGGTGCCGTGTTGCAGTCAAGGCAATGTGTCTCCAGTCTCCACAACTCCAAACGGCCAAGGGTCTCTGTGATGCTGCTGCCGCCCCGTGTGTTTGGGGACTTGCAGAACCGGCCTGGTAAGTTTGCCCATCTTCTGCACCACACAGGCTGCCCCCAGGAGATACATTATGCTTCCCCTGTGTTCCCAGAGGCGGCCCCCAAGGAGCAAGGTGAGCCACAGCTCTGGATGAGGGGTGTCACTGACATGAGACAGGATCCCCATGACATCGCCATGGCCTTGGGCTTTGGGCCCAAGGATGGGACACAGGGGCACCCCTTAAAGCAGCAGTAACCAATAGCCCAGCCCCCAGTAAACCCCGGGGGAGAGAGACGAGAAGAGAGGGGTGGGTGGGGGCGCAGTCTCCACTAAGAGGGTCAGTTACTACCGTACTAATTCATTTCACTCTGTCCAGGAAAAAACAGTACTTGGTTTTGTCAGACCACTCAGCTCCTAAAAACAGAATTTCTCTTTTAGAGACTTTCTGGACACTTACCCTAAATTCACTAGGCTTTTCCCCCCTTTGTATTTCAGAAGCCTGTCGTGATAATGAAACGGGTTATTTCTATTCTGAACTCACCTTGTGAAATGTAAAGAAACCACCTGCATGCAAGACAATGTCCTGGAGGTGCTTTACAGGAACACAAAGAAAAGTCATCTGGCACTTAAAAAACTAGTTCAAACCAGGCATGGTGGGGTAGACCTGTAATCCCAGCACTCAGGAGGCTGAGGCAGGAAGATTGAGAGTTTGAGGCCAGCCTGGGCTATGTAGCAAGTTTGAAGGTAGCGTGGACTGCATGGAAAGACTCAAGCAAACAAATAAAAAACAACAAATTAAAAGTACCTAAAGTAGTCACCTGAAGTGAATCTCTATTTTTCACATGGAAATATTACTCCTTTGGCTCTTGTGGGTGGATCCGATCTTGTCGTCAGACACGTCTTGGTTAGGTGGGACCCCACAGTGCTAGGATTACAGGCATCTGCCCCCATACCTGGCTTCTGTCCTCTGTCCTTAGGGTGTTTGCTACTGAGATTTAGGGTCTTGGGGCAGGTGTAGTGGGGAGCACACATAGTCTTAGGACTTGGGAGGCTGAGCCCAGTCTAGGCAACATAGTGAGACCCTGGGGAGAAAGAGAGAGGGACAGAGAGGCGGGGTGGGGGGGAGATATTTCTACTCTGTTCTTCCTCAGTCCTAATCATTCCTGACAACTTCCGGCCGGACAAACCACAGTCATGGTCACCGAGACTCTGACTCTGTGGTGGCAGCCTACGAGGTCAGTGTTATTAATTTGCTTTCGCAAGTAAGGAAGCAGAGATGAGTTAAGGCACTTTACGAGGTCACCGCAGCCAGTTAAGTGGCTGAACTGGGAGGTAAGTCCTAGCAAATAAAAGCAAAAGTACCGCCCTAGGAATGGCCCTTCGGGCTAGGGAGGGACATGCAGGTCCGGACCAGCGGGAAGACCTCGCTGTCACAGGGCAGTATCCCTCAGCGTCATCCCTCCCTTTCTCTGCGGATATTTTTATTTGGGGAAATTAATATATGAAGGAAAATAACGGGAGTTTCTGCATCAAAACAACCTGAGCTAAATCCAGGCTCAGGCGGGCGCTGACCACGTGACTTGGGACTGGGAAGGGTCCCCACCCCTCTGGCCTTCGTGTCCTCGTTGGTGAGGTGGTGGGGAGGGGAACTGTTGTAAGATCTGCTGTAAGAATGAACTCAGGGAGGGAGAGTAAAGGCCTAGATGAGGGTCGGGCACTTAAGAGAGACTGGAGCGAGGCCTCCGGGCCTGGCGGTGCTTCCTCAGACACACGCCAGTCGCCACGAGCCCTAGAAACTTTGAAAGCTTGGATGTCACGAACTCGGCACCGTGAGCGCCACTGACTTTGTCCCTGGCCTTACCTGGTTCCCTCCTCCAGCACAGCCCGAGGGCCCGACGACGGACACGGAGCCTCACTAAGGGGAGGCGATCCCGGGGAGCAGGAGAGGCAGGAGGAGGAACGCCCGCCAGGGCGCGGTGGGCTTCAATGCCGTGAGGGTCCGACCTGGCCGCCGTGAAGATCTTCTGAGGTCTCCGGGTCCGGAAGCCTCTCGGGAAAACTCGTTGGAGGACGGAGAGGGGGACACATTTAGGAATGACATCCTCGCGCCTGAGGGTTACCCAGGAAGGACATGCGCCAAAGGCCCCGTAGGCCGTGTCTTCCAGCCACCGCAGCGGAGCCGGGCAGACGACAAAGGGCCTGCGTTCAGGCCGAGCGGTTCCGGCCGAGCGCGGTGCTGATGCGGAGCCCCGGCCCGCGCGCAGCTCCTCCCACGGCCCTGGGGCACGGAGGGAGGCCCAGGAGACTCGAGGAGGTGCCCAGAGGAGGCCCTGACCTCCACCCCCGCCTGGCGCTCAGCGGCCCCCGCCCTCCAGGACGCCGAATCCGCCACCGAGTCCCAGGAGGGGCCAGTCGTTCGCCCAGAGGGCTCACGGGAGAAGGCCCGAGCTCTTGCGTGACCTTCTACCCTCCTGCCGCGCGACCCTCTCCCCCTCGCCCCTGCTGGTCTGGGGGTGACCCAGCTCCCCCCGCCCCATCGGTCTGCGCCCTCGCCACCTGCGCTTGCCGGGCCGTGGAGGCTGCGTTCGCCGTTCCTGTTGTCAGTGGACATGGAAACCTCGGAAGATGCCCCCTCCCCGTGAATCCCGGTGAATCCCTGGACGTCTCCCCCTCCCCCGCACACACTCTGTATGCACGTGGGTCCCGGTGCACCAGGGTGGCCCTGGCGGATAGCCGCCCAGCAGGCTGTTAAATGTCTCCTCCCCATGGTGTTCTCACGTGAGCAGTGACAAAGGACAGGAGGGCCCCTGTGCCTCCCGCACTCCCCTGGGCTCCCACACTGTCTGCCCCACATCCCCTGGTCCCTCATGCCCCGCTCCTGCTCCTTCCAGCCGTCCTTAAATGCACCATCTGAGCCCCTGGCTGTGCCCAGGGGTGTGAGTGTGCTGTCAGCGTGCTGCTGCGGTAGCTCTGCCTGTGGGAAAGATTCCCTGCCCCCCGCTGGCTGGCCTGACCGGGACTAGCAACGGTCAGTTTCTGAATCAAACAGGCCTGGGATTCCTTCATGGAGTCACAGGCGTGAGGCCTCAGACAAACAGGTGGGTAACAAAGGAGACTGTGCCACCCGCCCACGTGGATCTACTGGGGCCCAGTGCTGAGGTGCCACTTCCTTTACACAATGGATCGTTAGTTTTTCACCCAATCTTTTACTTAGTAGAGCAAATAACACACCACTTCCAGTGGTCACATAGTCACTTGATGTCCTGGGCTCCAGAACAGTCTTGTGGAGGGCCCAGTGGCCTGCTGGGACCTGCACTTCAAATGTGAGTTTTCATTTTCTTTTTTTGTCTTTTTGAGACAGGGTCTCGCTATGCAGTTCAGGCTGGCCTTGAGCTCACTTTGTAGCCCAGGCTGGTCCCAAACTTGCAACAATCCTCCTGCCTCAGCCTCCTGAGTGCTGGGATTACAGGTGTGCGCCACCACACCTGGTGTAAGTTTTTCTTTGAGGCAGAAGGCACAGCACTGCTGAAGAACCTATGAGTGGATTTCCCACGAACCCCTCTAGTGACCTTAGATCTGCCAGGTCAGGTGGCCTGAAGAGCAGGGGAGCCGGGCAGAGCCTGGGTGTGAATTGCACTCAACAGAGCTCCCCAACCAGGTGTGCTGGCGCGCGCCCGTCATACCAGCACCTTGCAGGACTGCAAATCTGATTTGACCAGGACCAACTGAGCAGTTGGGTGAGACCCTGTCTCATTTTTTTTTTTTTTTTTCCGGGACCGGGGATTGAACTCAGGGCCCTAGTGCTTAGCGGCAAGCACTTAGCCCACTGAGCTGTACCTCCAGCCCCCCTGTCTCAAAATTTAAAATTTCATGAGCTTGGGGATGGAACCCAGAGCCAAGACCCTGGATTCAGTCTTCAGTCACACACACACAAACACACATGTACACACAATCATTGTCCCTTTAGATAACACTGTAATGACTTGCAGAAAGCTTCATCTACACTGGGGATGGCTATGTCGCCTCTGCATGTGACTTTAAACTGCTTTGCATCTTTTCTTCGGGTAAGAGTCAAAGAGAACACATTTGCCCAGTTGAGAGCTGCGCGCCGTGGGTAGAGATGGAGTGGAACCGTTGGGCCCGGCAGCTCAGGAGGCTGGGCTTATGGAATCTCCTCTCATCTGCCACGTGCCTCCAGGGACTTCGGGGCCGCACCGGGGAACTGAGCTCCATGAAGCTGGCCTGGTCTCCAGAGTTCTCCCCAGAGCCTGTCACCGCATCTGGTTTGCCATCTTGGCTGGGGACGGGTGGGCTGTTTTAAGAGCTTGGTCCTCTTATAGCAATGGCCTACAGGTCACATGGCAGGGGACGGAGGGGCAGGTTCTGCCAGCTCTGTGTCCACCCTGATTGTGCAAGCAGGAACCAGGCAAGTGACCGTAGGTAAGGTGGATCTGCCGATACCAGAGCCGGCGTGAGAAAAGGCTTAGACCAGAGTTTCCGTGATCACCAGCTTCCATGCACTCCGTATTACAAAGCAGCTGGAGGTTCCTGGACTCTGCTTCAGCACAGACCTTTACCTAACACCCCACAACGCTAACTGAAGCCTCCTCTCTCCAGCGTGTACACTTTGCCTGCTGAAGCGCCATGGGGAAATTTACAGGACTGAGGACTATTTACCAGGCACACTTGCTGCTTGACAGGACCCAGGTCTGGAAATGGGGGGGATTCCGACTTCCCGCCACAGTGCTGACACCGCCTTCGGCAGCTCTGAATCCCTTTCTCAGCTGTAGGGACAGTTTCGGCTCAGTGCTGGCCGCCTGTTGCTCGCACTCTTGGGGACACCTAGGTCTCACGGTGAGTTCCAGCCTCTCTGGTCTTGTTGCCCGCTGAGGTCGCCACGCTAACTTTGCCTCCCACACCAAAGCACCGCCGCCTAACCCCTGCTGTTCAGGGATCCAGCCATTCCCACTGGCCCCAGGGCCAGGGCCAGGGTGGCATCTCAGCAGTGACCGACTGACGGAGGGAGGCCACGCTTAGGTGTTGCCCCACGCCAGCATCTCCATCCCAATCCACTGTGTTGCTTTAGGAAAGGAAATGAATGTCCCCTTAGTCCACTTGACTAGACAGCTGTGTCCCCTGTGTCGCTCTGCTTGCCTCCTCTGAGCCTCTGACTGTCTCCCTCCGTGTTTTGCTCAGACACTCTGGCGTCTCCCCTATATCTGCTATAGCCTGGCTCTGCCCAACGGAAATAGGCGGTGAACCACAGAGGCTTGTCTACATTTTTTTTTTTTTTTTTTTTTTTTTTGCGGTACTGGGGATCGAACTCAGGACCCTGCGCTTGCTAGGCAAGCGCTTATTCCACTGAGCTATATCCCCAGCCCTACATTTTTCTGGTTGCTCTAATAAAAAAATGAGAAGAGGTAAAGTTAATTGGAGTCATATATCTTATTTAATCCCCTATGTACAAAATCACGTCATCTCAACGTGTGCCACCAGCCCAATTCCCCCAGTGTGCAGCTCTGATTCCGACTGTGTCTGCCACCTTGGACTATTCACCAGGCCGGCCTTGAACTCGCAACGATCCTCCTGCCTCAGCCTTCCGAGTGCTGGGATTACAGGCGTGCGCCTCCAGGCCAGGCTCCGTACACTCATGACCACACACAAACCACCACTTCCCTGACCCAGTTTTCTGTCCTGGACCCTCCAGCTCGGCACTCTCCTCCACTCTTCCTGATGACCCCCCACCTCCCGGAAGAGCCTTCAGCCTTTGGGAGGTTGGGCTGCTTCCCATGGCAGGGACTGTCCTCCATTGTACCAGCTTGACTGAGACCAGACCTTGAGGACTGCTCTGTGGGGGGAGACAGGGATGGATTTTTTTGCCTTCTTGGGACAGGGTCTCACTATGCAGTTCAGGCTGGCCTTGGGCTCACTTTGTAACCCAGGCTGCTCTGGAACTCCCAACCAGACAGGGATGGATTTAATGAAGAAAAGCAAAAAAGTAAACAGAAGTAAACAGAGTGGCGGCTGCCAGGGCAGGGCCCAGGGCTTCAGTTGGGAAGCGGGAGAAGTCCCACGGTGGTGCTGGCGATGGGCGTGAACAAGATAAATGTATTAGACAATGCTGAGTGTAGGATGGTGAAAGTTACACGTTTCAGAGCAATAATAAAGCGTTTGGGGAGGCATCGGTCTCCTGTGGGGCCTGCTGATAAAGGGGAACACTCCCCTGGCAGGGGTGGGAGAGCTGCTTCGGCCTTCCAGAGGGCTCAGGACAATGCGGGGTTTCAGGGCCCCCAACGTCCCCGTCCAGGCTCCGCCTTCCCCGCCCAGCCTGGGGACAGCAGAGGACTGCTGGGTGCTCGGGTTCCTCTCCTTCCCTGTGCCATCCTCTAATCAAACTCTGGGCTTGACTTCCCGCACAGCGTCCCCTGGGGCTGTGGGAGATCAGAGCGCTGGAAATGGTGCCGCAGAAGCCCTGTGGGCTCCCAGCCTGCCCTGAATCGACAGCCTCCCATTTTCTCCTCGCAAAGCTTCCTTGTGGGTAACAGAAGCCAACCAGGCGCACAACCCACAGCACCATTAATCCCGGCCTTTCAAGTGCTGGCACTATTGCATAATCGGTGCCTCCCTCCCACTCGCCCTCCGTCCCACACCGCAGGGAAAGCTGTGGGGACGGGAAAGCCACCGTGGGCTGTTCTCACTGCCCACTTCTCCTGTCAGGGCAGTCCTGGCCGCCATCCATCTGCAGGGAGAGGTTTCACCCCCAGGGCCGCTGGCGAGGGCCTCCCGCCCCGTTTGGACCTGCACTAGTCCAGAAAGCACAGCCTGAGATCAGAACTTCTATGCATATAACCCATCTGGGAGGTGGCCCCAGCGATGGACCAAGGGACCGCAGGGAAAACCAGAGCGAGGCGTGCTGCTGAGTTTGCCCCTGCGGTTAGAATCTGGGCCTCGATCGTACTGGAACTTTCTGAAGCAGCAGAGAGCCTCCCCTGGCGTTGGAGTCCTCCCCTGGTCGCCAGTGGTGACAGGCTTTTCCTCACTGCTGCCCAGCTGACCTGAGATGACCCATGATTAAGACTCAGGATGCATTTTTGTTTTTTTGAGACTGAGTCTCGCTATGCAGGTCAGGCTGACCTTGAACTTGCAACGATCCTCCTGCTTCAGCCTTCCAGGTGCTGGGAGTACAGCGGTGCACCACCACGCCTGGCTCAGGCTGGATGCATTTTTGGTAGGAGCACTACAAAAGGTGCGCTGTTGTTCCTGCTGATCCTCCCAGACAGTGTGATTTCAGCTTCCCCCTCACCTGCTCATTCTTTTGCTCATTGGGTTAAGCTTTTATCTGGGGGTGGTTTCCCCAGTGTGACTGATATTTTGTGGGGGGTTCCCTGAGGTTACGCGATGGAGTCTGATATTTATCATTTATATCTTTGCAGTCATGGATTCCTATTTCATAAATTACAATCTATTGGGGCTGGGGACATAGCTCAGTGGAATAAGCGCTTGCCTCAGAAGCGCAGGGTCCTGAGTTCGATCCCCAGTACCGCAAAAAAAAAAAAACAATCTATTGCCAGCCTGATGTTTTATTTATTTATTTATTACCACGTCGCCCTAGACTGACAAGTAGGGTTTCCTCCACGCAGGCTTCTGTGTCCTTTTTATACTCCCAAAGTTCTTTGAACATTTCTTCAGCTTCTGCCACAATATGTTCCAGGTTTGGCCTGCGCTTGTTCTGATCCTGCTCTGGAGCGAGCCGTTTTTCCAAGGAGTCCCACCCAGTTCCTGTGAGGTGAGCTCTGTATTTAGAAACCAGGCTCCAGGCTCCAGCTGGCCTTGCTGCGAGGGTGTGGCTGCTCCTAGACCCTTTTCCAACCCAGGGCTTAGGAACTTATCTGTGCATACGCTTACATTACAACTGTATTCTACAGCTAATGCACCATGAATTTACACTGCTGCCTACAATTCCCACCCCAAACCACAGAGCCATCCAGTTTTCTGTCCTGTTTCTCTTTGACCGGGAGGAATGGGGCTCCCGAGGCCCTCAACGGATGTACTGAGCGTGGTTAACGCCCCTGTATGTAATAAGTCTCCAGGCAGACACCCATGTGGACTCTGACATTCCATGCAGAGGCCCCTTTAAGTTCTCAGGTTGCCAGCCTGGGCTACAAAGTCAGCTCAAGGCCAGCCTGAACTACATGGCGAGACGGTGTCTCAAAAGACATCTGAGCCAGAACCACTTCCCTCAAGGCAACAGAGAATGTCCTCATCCTGCTGGCTCCACACCCGGCCCCGGCCAGCTGCACATGGATGACTCGATCCACCCAGCATCTGACATCCTCACAGCACCAAGAAGCTGCCACCCCTCCACACGCACAGCAGGGCTGCCTCCAGGAGAGCGCGCTCTGCCCCCACTGGGGCTCCCACAGCCGCCCCTCCCACGCACTGGGAGCCTGTAGCACCAGTGCTGGACTAGCTCCCAGCCTGTATACAAGTGCCTGTGTGACGACCCTCCCCACCCCTAAGGGTACCCAGTCCCCAGTCACTAGAGCTGCACCCCGCTTTCCCCGGCCCCACCCTTGGACTCTGGACTGTAAATGTAAGACGAGAACTGGGGATGTAGCCCAACAGCTCCGCACCTGCCAGGCAAACGCAAGGTCCTGAGTTCGATTTCTGGTACCAAAAAAAAAAAGACGACGATGAAGAGGATCAACTGAGGTTTTCACTTCGATACTCTAGTTTTTTCACATCTAGAAGCTTCACTAGGGTTGTTTTTCAAATGCAGGTGTTCCTTTTGGGTCTGCGATATGCTACATTATCTGAATGCAGAAATGTGTAAAATGCACTTCCTGTCGTTTAACAAACCGTAAGAAGTAAACACCAGGTGTCTACCTCAGTAGTGCCCAGAGGCTGCCGGAAGCCTAACCCCGCTGCCGGAAGCCTAACCCCTTCTTCCCATCTCATGACCACGGCCTTGTCTCCCTGCACAACTCCTCTTAGGTGGAAATCACCTCTTTGCTTTTCTTTAGAGCTCCGCCATCTAAATACGCACTTCTACACGCCTGAGTTTTTGTCCTTTTTTTTTTGTCTTTTTGCTATGCAGTTCAGCCTGGCCTTGGGCTCACTTTGCAGCCCAGGACAGCCTCAAACTCACAGGGATCCTCCTGCCTCAGCCTCCCCAGTTCTGGGATTACAGGTGTGTGCCACCACGCCCGGCAAAAATCTTTTTTTTTTGTACTGGGGATCAAGAATCTTGCTCTGTTGCCCAGCCTGGTCTTGAACTCCTGGGCTCAAGGGATTCTCCCACCTCAGCTTCCTGAGCAGTAGGAGTACACATTCGCACCCTCATGCCAGCATTAAATTTACTATAAATGGAATCACGTAGCATTTATTCTTCTTTTGATGACTCATGTTTGCAAGAGTTCTCCATGACGCTGCGGGGAGCTGCAGTTCATTTGTTGCCATTGCTAAGCACTGAAGGGTTTCACTGTTAGAGTGTGCCGTGCTGTGTTCTACACTTGACGGACACTGGAGAGCATTATCAGCACGGGGCTGCTACACGTAATGCCGCTGTGCAGATCCTTATCCGAAGAACGCTCCTCCTGCACAGACCCAGGCATCAACAGCCAGCTCCTAGGTCCGTGGGTCTCCAGTCTACGCAGGTAACGCCCAGCTGTTCTGCACAGTGGCCCTGCCCCCTTCACACACCCAGAAGCAGTGCAAAGGCCCCCACAACTTCAGCAACACTAGCGCCGGCGGTTATGTTAATTGTGACTTTTATATCGTGGTATCGCCTGTAACTTTAATTCCCGTCTTCCTGACGCCTGAGAAGCTTGAACAATTATGTATTTACAGGTCACGTGGCTTTCTTCTGTTATTACTGGTTTTTCTTTCAGTATTGAGCCTGTTTTTCCGCTGGGGCGTTCACTTAAGTAGTTGTTTTCTACTCTCATGTTTTTTCAGGGATGCAGATAAAGTTCATGGCCTTACAGCTCAGCAGCACAGCACCTGCCTGGCAAGTGGAAGGTTGTGAGTTCGATTCCTGGTACCAAGAAAAAAAGGAAAACAAAAAGCTCCTGGCTTTGGCCTCTGTAAGCAAGTGCTTTACCCCTCAGCCACAGTCTCTCCACCCCTCTTTTTAAAAGACTTAATTATGACTTTTAATGAAAAGAAGTTTTAGCTGGGCATGGTGGCCACACCTGTAATCTCTGCACTCAGGAGGCTGAGGTGGGAGGATCTTTTCAAGTTTGAGGCCAGCCTGGGCTACAAAGTGAGTTTAAGGCCAGCGTGAATTGCATAGTGAGACTGTCTCAAAAAGACCAAAAAAATTTTTTTTCTCATGGTGTCAAGTCTTCCAAACTACACATATAGCACATCTCACCATGTTTTTCAGTTCTCTCAACTGCTTTACCATGTTCTGCACAAACATTTTTTTTTTTTCGGTACTGGGGATCGAACTCAGGACCCTGCGCTTGCTAGGCAAGCGCTTATTCCACTGAGCTATATCCCCAGCCCCCTGCACAAACATCTTGTTCATCTTTTTTTTTAAAGATTTACTCCTATACTAGTCACCTGATATTCTGATGCTAAATCATGTTTTTAATTTACATCTCTGATACACAGAAGCTCAGTGCCTTGTATCCTACATCCTTACTAAACTTTCTAATTGTAATACTTTACCTGCAGATTTTCTTACCCTTGGTCTTGGTTACTTTTCTCTCGTTGCTGAGACAAAATACCCAACGCCCAAAATGAAGGAAGGAAAGGTTTATTTAGCTGACAGTTCGTGTAGGTCTCAGTCCAGACACGGCTGGTTCAGAGGCAGAGTGGCACATGGCAGAGGGCAAATGTTCAGGGCAGCAGAGCACAGCAAAAACAACCAGCAAAAGGGAGCAATGGCAGCCAAGCAGCCTCTTTCTACCTCCCTTACATTGTAAACAGGCTCCCCCAACCCAGGGGTGTGTACCTCTCACACAATCTCCATGCCCTCCTCTTCTACAGGCTCAGGATGTATACAAAGTAAGCACCCTGGCTTCCTGCTGAGTCACTCAGCTAAACCTTTAGACTCCCCAAGTTGACACAATGTATAAACCATTGCACCCTGATGCTAGAAAAACACTGCGCTCCTATTCCTGTTTATGTTTGGCCACAGCTGCCTCGCTGAGCAAGGAGGGCCCAGATCACGTGAAGCAGAGCTTGTCTCCGGAGCCGCTTCCTTCTGCACGGGGCCACAGCCTTGCCCTCGCTCCACAAAGCCCACACCCACGCTGCTCTTTGCTGGAAGGAGTTCATACCCATAGCACTGGCAGAGGGAATTACAATTTCTGAGGTTTCAGGCCCCACCAAAAGGAGAGAGTTATGATGTGGTTTAAAAGAGCTAATTAGGCCAGGTATGGTGGTACACACCTGTACTCCCAGCAGTTGGGAGGCTGAGGCAAGAGAACCACCATGAGTTCAAGGCCAGCCTGAACTACATAGCGAGACCCTGTCTCAAAAAAAAAGAAAAAAAACGGAGCTGGGGATATAGCTCAGTGGAATAAGCACCTGCCTAGCAAGCACAGGGTCCTGAGTTCGATCCCCAGTACCGCCAAAAAAAAAAACAACACCAAAAAAACACACAAAAAACAAAAAAACAGAAAAAAAGGAAGAAAGAAAACAGCTAGTAAGGGGGTTAAGGTTGGGAGAGGCCACGACAGGAGGATTGCAAATTCAAGCCCAGCCTGGGCAACTTAGCAAGACCCTCTCTCAAATTAAAAAAGTTAAAGAGGACTTTGCTGAGTGTAGTGGTGCACACCTGTAATCCCAGCAGTTGGGAGGCTGAGGCAAGAGGACCACTGCGAGTTTGAGGCCAGCCTGGGCTACAAAGTGAGTTCAAGACCAGCCTGAACTGCATAGTGAAACCCTGTCTCAAATAGACAAAAATCAATCAATCAGTCAATCTATCAATCAATCCATGGGGGAATAGATGGGTTACTCATATTGTAAAAAGGTTCGAGAACCATATTTCAGTAGAAAGTTGGGCCATTATATTATTCCCCACAACAAAATGAATTCAGAGAGATCAGATATTAAAATATTTAAAAACGAAGGCACAGAAGTACTGGAAGAAACAGGGAGGATTAAAAATAACATTTAGTGGGGATATAGCTCAGTGGCGTAAGGGCTGGCCTGGCAAGCACAAGGTCCAGTTTGATTCCCAGTACCTAAAAAAATAAAAAATAAAGCACTGGGCATGGTGGTGCACGCCTGTAATCTCAGCACTCCGGAGGCTGAGGCAGGAGGGTCGTTGTGACTTTGAGACCAGCCTGGGCTACAAAGCGAGCTCAAGGCCAGCCTGGACTGCATAGTGAGACCCTGTCTCAAAAAAAGACAAATGGATAAATAAATAAAAGATAAGAAATAACGTTTGAAGTGAAAAGGCTTTCCTAGGTGTTACTCCCAATTCAGATGGGCATCTGACTAAACAGAAAAGCATAAGGTAAGCCATAGATATGAAGATGGGAATATTTGGAACTCAGGTCAGAGGGAAGGTAGGGTCTGCGGGGTCACACCAGGGAAGCGGCGAATCTTGTAACCGCTGCGGATGCGCCGGCTGCCTCCCTGGGCGGGGCACCACAACCTGAGGAGCCTGTTGCCTTCTCACCGCTGCTTCTCCAGCAAGGGCATAGAGGGGCCCTCGCTAGAGGGTGGACCAACAGCTCCACAACAGATTTATGATGCCTCCTTCCTCCTTCACCACCCTGGAGTAATAACAACCCACTCCTGGAACATACTACCAGATGCTGAGCTCTCCAGAGGCTCAGATCCTTACAGGAGAACTGGACACCTGAGGGTCTGTGACTTCTGGACATGTCCCCTGGCCCCGCAGACTGCACCTGGAGAAGGCACAGCTGGAGAAAGGGCAGAGGCTGATGCTATCAAGTTCCTGGCCCAGAGCAGGTGTTCCTCTTACCAGGTTCAAGAAAAGGATTTACATGGGTGGGGGTGCACCCATGTAACCCCAGCACGTGGGAGGCTGAGGCATGGGACTGCAAGTTCCAGCTCAATCTGGGCAATTTAATGAGACCCTGTCTCAAATTATTTTAAGAAAGGCACTGTCATCTCCTTTGTCCTGGCCAGTATTACCCAGGCTGTTAATGGCTGGGTCTTAAATATCCCTGAAAGACCTTGTGCTAAGAGCTTAATTCCCGGCTGACGCACGGTTGGGAGGCAGGAGCGTTAGAACCGGTTTTCTCTGGGGCCTGCCCTCAAGGAGGTGATGGGACCTGGCGCCTTCCTTCTCTCCCTGTCCAGCTGGGGCGAGCGTGCTCTGCCATGCTGGGGCCAGCACATCGAGGCCAGCTGAGCATGAACTGAACCAAGGCCTGGAAACTTCAAGTCGCAAGAGATCTTGCCTCCTCTCCGCGGATTCTCAGTTATCTTGTCACAGTGGGGAGAGACTGATGGGCTGCTGTCGCGTTCCTGTCACAGGTCTCCTGCCTCCCTGCTGTTCCTCTGCATCTCTCTCTCCAGAAGGACCCTTCGGAAAGGACAGTGCCCTTCTCTGCTTGCAGACCCCTCACTGTGGCCCAAGCTGCTCGGGGATGTGGCCTGTGGCCCCTGGTCTCTTCATTCCCCATCTCTTTGCTCGCTCCCCTAGCCTTTCTGCGCCTAGACTATCCCAAGCCTTTCCCCTGGAGGGAGCTTAGCAGGCCAATCCCCTGCCCAGATTGCGCTGCCCCAGGCCATACCAGGTCTCCCTCACGCGACCCCCACGGTGCCTCCTCTGAGGTCTTGCACGGCACCTAGCTAGAGCTCCTTCCCCAGCCGTGCCCGACACACCAGGCCAAGTTACCTCCTTTACAGCTATCTGAGGCTGTCCAGCACTGTACTGTTCATGCCCCTACCTGCGCACTGCCTGTCTCCACCCCACCACTAGAAGTACTTTGGTTTGTTCACTGAAATGTTCCTGACACAACTTAGGTGCTCAAGGTCTCTAAGTGAACACACGTGTAGGGCCGTGCCTCAGCACCTGCCCTGAGACACCAAACCCCACACATGCTCACATGCATAGCACGGGGTGTGCAAAGAAACTCCGCAATACTTCTGCGCATATTTTTTCATCTTTTTAAAGACAAGGTCTTGCAGGGCATGGTGGTGCATGCCTATAATCCCAGCACTCGGGAGGCTGAGGCAGTAAGGAGGATCTTTGTGAGTTCGAGTAAGCTCAAGGCCAGCCTGAACTGCACAGCAAGACCCTATCTCAAAAAGCCAAAAAAAAAAAAAAAAAAAAAAAAGACAAGTTCTCACTTTGTAGTTTAGGTAGACCTTTAACTCATTATGTAGCCCAGGCTGGCCTTGAACTCAAAGGATCCTCCTGTCTCAGCCTCCCAAGTACTGAGATTACAGGTGTAAGCCGCCATGCCTGGCTGCTCCCGTAGACATTGAATAGTCTCTAGAGTACTTATATAATATGATGTAAATGCTATGTAAATGGTTATGTTACATTATTTAGGAAATAACAAGAACAAAGTCTGCATTTAGTACAGATCCAAGTTTTTTTCTGAATATTTTTGATGTGTGGTTGGTTGAACCTATGGGTGTAATTCAACCTGCGCATACAGAGGGCTGGCTATAATACATGTTTTTTTTTTTTTTTTTTTTGAGACGGAGCCTCGCCATATAGTTCAGGCTGGCCTTGAGCTCATTTTACAGCCCCAGCTGGTCTCCAACTCACAACGATCCTCCTGCCTCAGCCTCCCGAGTGCTGGGATTACAGGCATGCGCCCCCACACCCGACTTCAAGAACATTCTTAGTTCAAACAACATTGAGTTTCACAGACTGTTTATAATAAATCTTCTGAAGTATATGTATTGTATAATAGTAGGAGAAATAAATTTTATAAAATTTCTTTGTAAATAAATTAAAATTTTATTTATTTTTGTCTTTTTGAGACAGGGTCTCACTATGCAGTTCAGGCTGGCCTTGAGCTTACTTTGTAGCCCAGGCTGGTCTCAAACTTGCAACGATCCTCCTTCCTCAGCCTCCTGAGTGCTGGGGTGACAGGCATGTGCCTCCATGCCTGGACTTAAAATTTTATTTTGTAAAAAATATTTAGATGAGTTAAAGGCCAGCCAGGGCTACATAGTGAGTTCAAGGCCAGCCTGAATTACAAAGCAAGAACCTATCTCAGAAACCCCAACCACCGCCCCCCAAAAACAAAAACATCAGTTGGTACATTTAAAATAGGCAAACTGACTACATACACATTGTATCCTAATGAAACTGACTGTGGTAGAGGGTAGTTCTCAGCGGCACGGCACTTGCTCAGCAGTGTGCACGGCACCGGGCTTGATGTAAAAGGGACTAAAGTGATGGGAACACACACGATCTCAAACCTTGCTGGTCCTGGATCTGAACTCAAACTTTCTTGAGGGTGGTACCGGAACCTGAACTCAGGACCTTGCGCTTGCCAGGTAGGTGCTTGTGCCACCGAGCTATATCCCCGGCCTGAACTGAAACTTATGACTAATTTATTTTAGGACACACACATCACACACACATACTCTTATGTATCTGCCTGCCTAGAATGCTGAAAAGACCTACAAGGACCACCTTCCATCACTCAGTATCCTGCATCCGCAGTACGGCATCCAAGTACTTTTCCCACTGCTGGGAAGCAGGTTTCCGTGGAGAAACAGAGACATATACAACCTGCACAGCAGGTAGGAGTCAGCAAGGACGCCGTCAAGGAGCACTGAAGGTGCGCCAGGGTGATGCAGAGCCTGAGAGGTTCCTGTCAGCCAGAGACGGCGATGTGAGCTGAGCGTCGGAAGGAACGCTAACTCTGCAGAGCACCCTTTCAGTGCTGCTGGGTGAGAGCACAGGAGGTGGGGAGTTTTACTTTGCAGAAGTGCTGTCACTAACCAATGGAGACGGCAGGTGCACAGTATCACCATTGTGCAGAATTTAAAAAATCTATCAATCTAGATGTGAATGGTTTCCAACAACCTCAAAAAAGAAATAATCAGCCAGGTGTGGTGGTGCACGCCTGTAATCCCAGCACTCGGGAGGCTGAGGCAGGAGGATCGTTGTGAGTTCAAGGCCCGCCTGGGCTACAAAGTGAACTCAAGGCCAGCCTGAACTGCACAGTGAGACCCAGTCTCAAAAAGACAATAAATAAATAAATAAATAAATAATCAAACACTAAAGCCCCCTGATAAGAAATACAACTGCCTATGAAGCACTGCTGCCCCCTAAAATGGAACTTGAACTCAGCCAACCCTCTGGATTCAATCACCAATCTACAGGCACCATACAGAGAGGAATAGGTAAAACCACACCATTAAGATGCCACAAACAAAGTCCAGACAGCGGAACATCCCAAAATAAATCACTAGTTGAGACAGAGTTAGGCTAACAAATTTACCAGAATCATGCCAGGTGTGGTGGCGCACTCCTGTAATCCCAGCACTCGGGAGGCTGAGGCAGGAGGATCATTGTGAGTTTGGGGCCAGCTTGCGCTACAAAGTGAGCTCAAGGCCAGTCTGAACTATAATGAGACCCCATCTCAAAAAAAAAAAGACAGTGACAAATTTATCAGAAGCAGACATGAGGCTGGGTGTGGTGGCTCATGCATGTAATTCTAGCACTTGGGAAACTGAGGCAGGAGGATCACTGCAAGTTTAAGGCTAGCCTGGGCTACAAAGTGAGACCCTGACTCAAAAAGAAAGGAAAAAAGAATCAGATATGATGAAATAAACTACATTACTTAGATTACATCTAACATTTTTAGCTTGATTTTCAATAACTTCTAATATTTAAGAGTTAGATTTAGGATTTTTGATATCTGACAGTATAAATATGGCAGATTCCTTAAGATCTCTCCTTTTGTCCTGATAACAAAACCCATTTCAGAGAAAGACAGTACTATATCTCCAAGAGATAAATTATATTTTATGTAAATCAGGATATTCTCAGTAGAGATTGGTCTAAGAATTCCGAGGCAGCCCAGCTCCGATCAATGAGATGTAAAGGACTCTTTTGACTGTAATATCTAGGGAAAGCTTTTTCTTTCCTAATTTAAGTGGGAAGAGCCCTTGCCTCTTTGACTTTCTTAATTAGGTGGAGAAGGCTGGAAATACAGCAACTACCTGTGATCATGATGAAATAAACAAAGGTGAGAGTCAGGGTTGGGGATTCAGCTCAGTGGTGCAGTGCCTGCCTGGCAAGCGTGAGGTCCTGAGTTCGAATCCTGCTATCCGCTTTACCCCGAAAAAAAGTCAACGTGCTGGTGGAACAGAAAGATGGCACAATACAAAGGTACCTGGGCCCCTAACTAGCAAAGAAACAGTGATACTGCTTGGGATAGTTTCTCCAATAAATTTTGTGTTATATGAGAGAAAAACAAACCCCAATTTGCATAATCCAGTAAAGTAGGGTTTTTGTTTCTTATAATTCAACATATTCTATTCTATTCTATTTTATCTTTTGACAGTCTCGCTATGCAGTTCAGGCTGGCCTTGAGCTCACTTTGCAGCCCAGGCTGGTCTTGAACTCACAACTATCCTCTTGCCTCAGCCTCCTGAGTGCTGGGATCACGGGTGTGCGCCACCATGCCTGGCTTGATGTGTTCTTGATGCAGTGGGATGTATGGACAAGTAACAACAGAAATGAATCGCAGAAAGCAGCAAAATGTCCACTGCGTAAGAGTAAAAGGGCTAAAAAAGAAAGACCAAACCACTGAATCAACATATAGCAAATTAACAGACGAAAATGTTTATTTTTATAAATATGAAAACCTATACATGCTTAGCTGATGTTATATACTTGATTAAAAAGTCTTTTACTTTGGCTATATGCATTGTTTCCTTCATGGTGGTATCTCTACTTCTTAACTGGACCAATCCACTCTCCAAAGTAGCGTCGGTAACCAGCACTGTGAAGAGGACGCTCATTTCATCGTATCTAGGAAAAAGCAGTTTTGCACACGGGAGCACCAAGGTCAGCGTGAACCTCCACATGCCTGGCTCAGGGCCTGCGTCACTTTCACCACAACCCAGTCAGGGCTTGGGAACTAGGTCTAAAAAACTCAACGTTTTTTGCTTCTTCTTCCTTTTTTTTTTTTTTTTTGGTCTTTTTGAGACAGGGTTTCTCTATGTAATTCAGGCCGGCCTTGAACTCACAATGATCCTCCTGCCTCAGCCTCCTGAGTGCTGGGATTACAGGTGTGAACCACCATGCCCAGCTTATTTTTTGCTTCTGAATAACAAAGTAAAATTTCTGGAGAGTTTCTAACAGTGTATAGCTAAAAAGTCATCAAAGAAAGTCCAGCTGAGAAACAAGCCTTCGCCTCAGCACACCTCTCAGTGTGGCGCTACAGGCAAGCCTCGCCGCAAGCTCAGCCTTTTGGGGCCTCGCTGTCCTGCATGAGCAATTATTTTAGGTGAAATAACGACGTTACAGTACAGAGCTGGCATACAACAGATTTCACCGAATTCGTGCATCATTTCTCACTCAGTGTACGCCAGTTTATCATTTCTAGTTTAGCAGCCACTGGCCTTTCCCCTTACCAAGTCGTATTACCTCATTGTTTTATTTTACCTATTTAGTTTTTATTGCCTTTTTGTAATCCTACTTAGAATATCAGCTTTCCTGTCATATTCACTCACTATCATATCAAAGTGCGTAAGACATAACAGGTACTTAATAAATATTCTGATGACAGTATCTTGGGACAACAGAGCCTGAACAATAAAAAAGGACAAATTAAATCTGATTATGTCCCCATGACTCAAAGGGTAAGATTGTGGAAGCTGTGAAGACTAGAAGGTCTTCAAGGCTCAAGTGCCACCCTTCACTTTATATGTACTCTTACTTTTTACATGCAGAGACTGATTTCAGCTCAGTGCGGTGGCTCAGGCCTGTAATCCCAACACTTAAGGAGGCTGAGGCAGGAGGAATGTAAGTTCGAGTCTCACCTTCGTGAGACTGTCTCAGAAGTAAAAGGACTGGGATGCAGCTCAGTGGTACAGAGCTCCTGGGTGTGATCCACAGCACTGACAAAAACATAAAACAAACGCTATTTGTCTGCAGCTGTCACCTGGAGAGTACCTTTTAACAAGTTACTAGAGAACTGAAGAGCAAACTAAAAAGCTTCAGATCTCTACCCAGAAGACATGTGTTCAATATAAAAAGCTTTAAAAAAATAAAAAAAGGAATGAATTAATTAAAAAAAGTTGAGGTGACAGCATATTAGTAAGATTAGAGAGAAATATTTCAATTATCTAGACAAAAGATATTGGTGACCTTACCTTAGGCAATGTCTGCAAAAGCAATGTGGTTTGAGATTAATTTAGAGATACGCTGAAGTACATAGCAAGAACTTGTCTCAAAAACTCAAAAAGTTTAGATTGCCCTTGAATTCACTCTGCAGCCCAGGCTGGCCTTGAACCTGCAGCAATCCTCCTGCCTCAGCCTCTCCAATGCTGGGATACAGGTGCGCACCACTGCACCTGGCTTTTATCTTTCATCTACACCTTATACACACAGCCTGAAGGTAATTGTGTATGATACTTTTTGTGTACCTGTATTTTGACCTTGTCACATGAGGGTAGGTGTGGAATTTTCCACTTGTTGCAAAATATCAGTGCATAAAATGTTTCAGATTTTAGGGCATTTCAGATTTTGGATGTTAAACTTCCAGGTTAGGGATCAACAAGTAGCCAGTTTCAACCTTGAGCAATCAGGGGACCGGCGATGCCAGTCACTGAGGTAAGTTCTCTGCCCTCCAGAACAGGCTTCTCTTTGCTCAGTCTCAGAATAAACCAAGACACCAGCACGTAAAAGGCATTGTGACCGACCATGCTCCTCCCGTCCTCCCTCAGCGCATGCACCTGGTACACACGGCCACAGCCTGGTAAGCAAGCGTGGGCCATCATGGCACTGCGTCTTGGAACTGCACAGAGCACATGCTGAATGCACCTGCTGGACACTGTTCTGTGCTACAATAATTAACTAAGGGCTCATCGCTCTGGAAAAGGAAAAACACTGAATAAAATACATTTTAATGATTAGAAAGATAATTTATCTTACTTTGAATAAAGGTGTTCCAGTGAGGACTGCACAGTTTCCAAGTAACCAGGCCACACAGAGATTCCATTTTCTAGTAATTCATTAAACAATCCTTGACAAACCTGGAGAAAAACACAAAACCTTCAAATAGTAGCTGGCATCCTATTTTTGTGAAACCACAAATCACTGGCTTGTTTGTTTACTGCCCGAGGGGCTGTCCCCGGAGGGAACCTAACCGGCCCTTGTACTTCCCTGTAGGGAGGCAGGGTCGCACAAAGCTGCTGGCCTCGAACTTCACAACCCTCCTGCATGGAGTCTCCAAGTAGCTAGAATTACAGCGATGTGTCACCGTGCCTGATTTACAATGCACCTTTTTCAATCTCTAAAATGAACATAAATCTCTTTAGTTATGTAATGCTAATGTTTATAATTTATACTTGTATACTTTATAAAATGTGTACTTCCTCTGAAAATTAAGCACTGCAAAGTGAATACTAAGTGTGAGCTTTCTGAGATACTTTTCTACTAAACAAGAAATTTTGTCATCACTCGACAGCGAAATTTTGTTATTATCATCACAAAATACACACACACACAAAACCGCACAAGACACCCAAGACATATTCTATTAAAAAAAAAAACAAAACTGGCTCCAAAGAAGTATAATTCCAAACTCACGTGAGAGCTGGAACCTGAGCCTGAGGGTTATACGCCCAGGTCAGGAAAAGGAGGAAGAGCCACAAAAGCTAATAAGAGGCTGAGGGTGGCGGCGCACGCCTGTAATCCCAGCACTCTGGAGGCTGAGGCAGGAGGATCTTTGTGAATTTGAGGCCAGGCTGGGCTACAGAGTGAGTTCAGGACCACCATGGAATACACAGCAAGACCTTGTCTTAACAAAACAACAAAAAAGCCAGTAACATGGAGACCAACTACAGAAAATGTTTCTGGAGAAAGACTGATTAGTTTCAGTGGACTGCTGGAGACATACGCCTGACTGGAAATAAGAAAGTGGTAATACATCAATGACATAGGAATCTTTAGTTTTTAAAAGAACACCAAAGCAAAATTAAGCCCACCCACCCTGGGCCTGGAATAAAGCTTGAGGGGAGAGCGCCGGCCTGGCCCGCACAGGCCCGGCCCCCTGTAGTCCCGGAAAGCGAACTCCAAGGCCTCTACACTACCGCCGCTCCAGCCTTCTTGCTCTGTGCTGCGGACACAGAAAGGTCAGCAGCATCCGGGCCACCATCAGATGCCTGCAGCACCCCCGCCTCCGCGCCTGTGATGACCGAAGTGGCTCTGAACATTACCCAAAGCCCCTCCTTTGGTGGTGGTGACTGAGCTACAGCCCTGCTTCTCAAACTCTAGGAACACGTAAGCTGCAAAGGCATGGTAGGGCCTGCAGCAGCCCAGGGAGCAGGGCCAGAGGGAGGTGGCGTCTTCTCTTGGCTCCATCCACGGCTGCTGCCTTCCCAGGAGCCAGGGTGAGCTTCAGGGTCTGCGCTCAGGTCCCAGGCGGCGCTGGGGTCCCCAGACAGAAGCAACGACTGCTAAGGAAACTGTCTCCTTGGCTTTTCTCAAGAGTTTTTAATAACTAGACCAGATTCATCAGAAAACTCAAAATTGCTAGGCATGGAGGTGCACACCTATAATCCCAGTACTCAGGAGGCTGAGGCAGAAGGATCGCTTCAAGTTCCAGGCCAGCCTGGGCTACCTAATGAGTTCAAGGCCAGCCTGAACTACATGGCCAGCCCAACTCTGTCTCAAAAAGACAGGAAAAAATTGTTAAGTTTGAGCCCCACCAAGGCAATTTGGTGAGACTATTTCAAAAAGGAAGTGGGGGATGTGGCTTGGTGGTAGGGAGCCTCTGGGTTTGACCCCAGTACTAAAACAAACATCAAAGTGTTAAGTTAAAAGAGAAGGGGGAAAGAATTCACTAGACATCTGAACATTTTAATATAAAAACTGTGTAAACACATTAAAATTGAATGGCAATAACTTTAACAGCAAAATCCTCTTAATTATATTCAGCTTCTTAACATCATACACTTTAACTAATCTATGATTACATAGCACTTACCCACAGTTCCAATGCTTACAGCTTTTGTTTTTTTGTCTTTTTGAGACAGGGTCTTGCTATGAAGTTCAGGCTGGTCTTGAACTCATAATGATCCTCCTGCCTCAGTCTCCCGAGTGCTGGGATTATAGGCATGTGCCACCATGCCCGGCTTGCTTATAATATTTTAAAAAGCAAATAAATCAGAATAAAAATTTAAATGGCAAGTTACCAAGTTTACTTCGTGATGGTTATACACAAAATAACTAGCGTTTGGTGTTACCAAGGATCAAACCCACAGGTGCTCTGCCCCTGAGCTACACCCATCCCAGTCACTTTTAGTTTTCGTTCTGAAACGAGGTCTTGCTAAATTGCACAGCTAGTACTTGAACCTGTGATCTTCCTGCCTCAGCCTCCTTAAGTGTTGGTATTATAAGTATGTGCCTAAAATCATGACATTTAACTCCTTCAACTCACCTGTCTGAGTTCCACAGCTGGACCTCTTCCCATATCCAAGGCAACTTTAATAGGGGCTAAACTAGGGTGAAGTTTAAGTACCTGGGCGATTATGGAAAGAAGGGAACACAGTTAACATAGGAAAGGACAAACCCAGGCATAGGTTTAATTCCCAAGTTTATCTCTGAAATATCAAAAGCACCTTTCTCTGCAGACTTTTCTTCCTTGTGAAGGAGTTCTCAGTGAGCTGGAAAGCATCGTAGAGGTATGCCAGCATGCCTCGGTCCAGATCCCCGCTTACGGATACAACAGAAGGGACCACCATCTTCCGTCCATCTCGGCCCTTCACAGAGAACAAAATAAAGTATGATTTAACAGAACTTCCGTAAGATTACACATTTGAGGTCCTGCCAATCAGAATACAGAACTGCAAATTCACTTTACAGAGAGAACCCAGTCTGTGCCAGGCCTATACCAGGCACCAGGCGCACAGATGGTGACACAGCTGCAGCCGCCAGGGAGGTCAGAGAAATCAGCACATCGCAGTCGATCGTCATCACTATGGATTTAAAATGCAACAGCCCCCAGGCCTCACTCCCACACAGGATGAGCCAACTCAACTGGGATCTAGGCGGCGTCCGTATTTTTTCAGTGCTTCTGAAGTGAGACTCAGTATTTCAAAAGGGAGCACTCGTAATTAAAAACTGAAGATTAATTAATAAAGGTTAGAAGAGTAGAAGGGGTTGGTGTGCTCAAAGAAAGGGGTCTGCAGTATGATTTGCTAAACTGTAAGGTTATTTAGAAAATAAACATGTATTAAAAACTTGTTTTTCGGTTAAGGCTATAACTATACTATATATATACTATTCCATAGTATATAATTAAGTATTCATAAACTTTTCCTCTCTTTTATACCGATGAGGAAGATGGGCGTGGTGGCACACACCTGTAATCCCAGCACTTGGGAGGCTGAGGCAGGAGGATCATTACAAGTTCGAGACCACTCTGGGCTACAAAGTGAGCTCAAGGCCAGCCTGAATTGCATAGCGAGACCCTGCCTCAAAAAGCCAAAAAAAAAAAAACCCAAACAAACAAACAACTGATGAGGAAAAGAATATCTCAAATTCTTAAAAATTTCAATTCTACAACTTTTTCAAGTTTTGCATTTCAACAGTTCTACCATCACTCCTTTGTTCTGGTTGAGAAAGGGCCTCCCATGTGGCCCAGGCTGGCCTTGAACTCATGGCGATCCTCCTGCCTCAGCCTCTTGAGTGCTAGGATTACAGGTATGTGCACCCCCATGCTGGCTTATTCTTTTTATTTTTTTTAATACTTTAGCCATTTAATTTTTTCCTTTTTTTAATTTTAAAGACAAAAGAATGTTGACCTATAAACCAGAATAGCACAAAAATACAGGAAACACAAAATTACAAAGATAGTAGGGAATTAACACTGGATGCTGTATTATGTAATGTTATCTTTCAATAAAGGAAATACCAAATTACAGAGAAAATAGTAGGGAATTAACAGTGGATACTGTATTACATAATGTTATCTTCGCATTTGTTACTCAGTTATACAGATGGCTCGTTTCTCCACCCTCATCTCCGTTGTTCTCCCACCCAATCAGTCATCTTCTCTCTGATAATAACTGTACTCTTGGGTTTATTTACTCCCTCGGGCTCTCACACAGGGAAGAGACATGGCTGCTTCAAATTATGTTGTAACAAATATGGGTGCACACAAATTGCTATGGCAGGAGGTGGAAAAGCACCCGGCTCTAAGACAGGAGATAGGCAGGGAACATTGACGGGCCCTCAAGGCCATCGGGGGGCCAGTCGAGTTGGTGGAATTACTCGGCAAACTGCTAGGCTCTGCCTCAATACAGCTCCTCTGGAGGCCCAGTTGAGTCCTCAGGGTCACCCCAGCAGACGGCTGGGCTCCACCCTGGTGAGGTGCTCTCAGGGCCTGGTTGAGTCCATGTGGTCACCCTAGCACACCGCTGGGCTCCACCCCATTGTTGCACTGCTGGGGGCCCGGTGGAGTCCACAGGGTCGCCTCCGCAGAGTGCCGGGTTCTGCCCCATTGCTGCGCTGCCAGAGGCCCAGTCCAGGTCTTCAGGGTTCTCATGTAGCCTGGAGGGAGCCCCCTCCCTCCCTCAGGCTACTGAGCTCCCTGTCAAGGCCCCAGGGGTCCCCTTATAGGCCACCAGTGTCTCCCTGCAGGCCGCCTGTGACTCTCTGGAGGCTGTCCCCACCCAGCTAGAGAACCGGGTCTGCACCCTGCTTCCAGGTCTTCGCCTCCTCCCACCTCTCGATCTCCAGTGTTGCCCCTCCCTGCCCTTTGCAGCTGGGCATTGGGCACACTTACAATGCTGGGCACAAGGGTGTGAGGTCTCCGCCACCAGGGCTCACTGTGGTAGTCCAAGGTGTGTACTAAGTCTATTAGTTCTAGCAGAGCACTGGAGGATATTCTCGGGTCTGCTGTGTAGAGTATATTGTTGTCTCTCGGACTCCAGGACTGCTGCTTCTTGTGTAATTTGTTGCTATGGGTTCATACAAGGTTCACATATGTAAGCAGTATGGAGACCCGCTTGGGGCTCATATTAGTAGTTTAGGATGAGTCCTGAAGCCCGTGGATTCAGCCCATTGCTGTCAGGGACACATGTTGACTGCTCAGGCCACTAAGACTCAAGATGCTCAGAGAGTTCAGGGTGGGTGCTGAGGCCGGGTAACTCAGCTCCTGCTTCCTGCTTGGTGTTGGAGTGAGAAGGGCGTGGGGCGTGTGGTCCACCTCCATCTGCAGCTCTCTCTTACTGTTGTGCTCCAGTTCCCATTTGTTCCTTGGCTGGATCCCTGGGAATTGCTGTGGCCCGGGGGTTCGTGCCAATGCTCTCTGCTGCTCTCTGCTGGTTGTTGCTCACACAGTGGAGAGGCAGGAGGCCACAGCCTCGGGGCAGGCATAGAGCTGGGTGTGGTGGGCTGTGTACTGGTGGCTCTGACTCTGCCTTGCCTCTGGGCACTGATTGTAAAGGTGGCTGCAGAGTGGGCATTCTGTTTTAGTGGCTGTTGAACTTCTTATCCTCACACTGGTTCAACACCACCTCCTGACCACTGTTGCCTCTTTTCTGGGCTGCACTTTCTCCTCTCTGATCCTGGACCAGCTCTTGGAACTCTGCTATCCCCTGGCCGAGTCGGGAGGCTCCCGTGAGCACGGGCCTCCAAAGCTGAAGCTGCGAGTGCCAGAATGAGAGGGTGAAGGCTATGTTTGGGGCAGTGACTCCCTCCTCTGCCTCCTCTTCCTCCGACTGCGCCATGGTGGCCCTCCGAGCCTTTCCTCCGGGAGAGGTCTGGTCTGCTCTTTCCGAGGGCTTCAGTTCTCATTTCAGACCCTTCCTGGGTCCGGGGGACCCATTTCTCTCCTTCCTGCCTTTCTCATGTTGCCGTATCCCAGGGTCTGGGTGCCAATCCTCCGGGAGGGTCTTTCTCTGCTGCTGTCCCGGTCGCCATCCTCCAGCCATTTAATTCTTAAGCATTTTCTTTTTACACTGATTTGTGTGGTTACAATTTTATCACTATCTATATCCTGGTTTTTAAGTGATACAACAGCTTTTGGGATGTGGTGCCATGTTTCCCTAAAGCCGTGTTTACTGCAATCGGTCAGGTCCAGTCTGTTTGTATGACCCAGTATGGTCTGTCCTTGGTAGATGCTCATGTGCACTTGAGATGTATATTCCACCGCCTGTTAGGTGGTGTGATCAGTCAGATCCAGTCAGGTGGTGATGTTCAGCTCCTCTGTATTCTTGGGTGATTTTCTGTACATATACTACTTCTCTAAGAAAAGGATGTTACAACCTCTAAAGTTGTGCATTTGTTTGCTTTTGTATTCTGTATTTCAACACTGTTAAATGCACAGACATTTAGGACCATGTCTTTGCAGTTTACTGCACCTTTTATCATTAGGAAATGGCCTGCTGTTAATATAGCCACTTCAGCTTTCTTGTAGCTACTGCTTACACGTGTCTTGTCCCACTCTTTTATCTACAGGTAGCACTTCAGTTCAATTTCTTGTGGACAGGATGTCGTTGTTCTGTAACCCTGAGTAGTCTTTCCCTCGGTGTGTGCTTAGACCATTTACATTTAACGTAGTTACTGCGATGCTCAGATTTACTTCTGCTGTCCACCTGCTGTTCTGTTCCCCCACCTTATTGCCTACCTTTAGTTTTTGGGTTTTTTAGTCCTGAGGATTGAACCCATGACCTCTGGCACTGAGCTATATCCCTGCCCTTTTTGAGACAGTCTCATGAAGCTGCCCAAGCAGGATGAGGACTTTCACTCTTCTTGCGTTGGCTTGCCCCTGTGCTGGCATTACAGGCATGTGCTGCTGAGCCTGGCCAATCTCTATTTTGGTGGTACTGGGGATCGAACTCAGGACCCTGCGCTTGCTAGGCAGGCGCTTATTCCACTGAGCTATATCCCCAGCCCCTGAGCCTGGCCAATCTCAATGCTTTTCATTCCACTGTTCCTGACCTACTGAAATGGACTGAATTTCCTGTAAAGCTTTTTAATGCTTGCTCTAGGACAGGGTGTTTTAATTCTCGTGCTCTACCGACTGAGCTAGCCGGGCTGCCTTGGGTGTTTTAATTCTTAAACATTCAAGAATGAGCATTTTCTTTTCTCAACTACTATACTCTCACTTGTTGCCAATTTCTCATAAATATTGTAAATGCTCTTGTTTAGGTAGCTCTGCTTTTAGAGTTGAGCGAATTTCAAAAACAGAGGAGCGAATTTCAGAATCTGTGCGTGTGCTATGATTTGACAATGTATTTTCCTCAGGCATGTGTGTCCCAATATTAGGAGCCATAGTCATGTCTTGATCAGTGCTTTTCACATCACTGGGAGCATCTTTGGGCAAGGTACATTTTGTTCCACCTGAGAGGCAGGGATGATACTGTCCTTGACTTTTGGTCTGTGGGCATCTTTGTTCAAAAAGGCAGTATTCCCCATTTCTGTCTTGTGAGGAAAACAGGATTATTCTTTTTAAAATTTTATTATCACTGTTGACCTGAGCAGTCACAAGTTTTTAATACTTAGAAAAACTCTGCTAAAGTCTCAATTTCTATTATTTTATTATGATCAACCACAGTCTCCATAATACATGTGTTGACATTTTACACCTATTTGAATTGCATACGATATTTTTAAGATTAATGAAAATTTGACCTCAAAACAGTGAGTTTTCTGACAGTTGGGATTCTAGTCTAACCTCACCAGTTGATGTCATTCACACATATGAAGAAAGCCTTCGTATTTCTAATTGAGAACTCACTACCTGGCATTGCCAAGCTAACCAATGGCAGCCCTTCTTCGCTAATTTCTCACATTCTCCAGAACAGATTTTCTCTCCATCTCAACTGTCCCTCAGCCTTCACAGACCTGGAAGTCAGTTTTCCGTTCTCTAAAACGGAAACTCTAGAACTGTTTCCAACAGTTTTTCTGTTCTGTGAAAAATAATCCTTCCAGGAATAGATTTAAATGTTAACAGTGAAACCAATTACAAATAAATACAAAATAGGCTAGGAAATCTTTCAAAAAACCATATTTAATGGCAGAAGTCCTATTTGTTATTTTATAATGTTCAGCTGATGGTTTTGTGAACTATGGAAATAGAACAACAATTTCTGAGAAGGTAAAAAATCCTGTAGTAGAGAACTTCTCCTTTGTGAAAATTACTCCAATAAAGGATAAAATAAAAGCTAATAGCCACACTACAAAAATCACTTTTTTTTTTTTGAAACAGGGTCTTGCTATGTGGCGCAGGCTGGCCTTGAACTTGCAGTCATCTTCCTGCCTCAGCCTCCCGAGTGCTGGGGTTACAAGCCTGTGCCACCACACCTGGCCCAAAAATCACCTTTAAATCCATACTACAAGTTGAGTTGGTCTTTCCTCATGACAATTAACCAAGTTAAGTTTCATTTGAGAGCTGAGGACCCAAGTGATGTGTGATGGTGGTGGAGTTATGAGAAATGCTCAAAAATAAGCATTTTAATTGTTTATTGGTTTTTTGCTCGTATTTGTTAATCTACTTTGTATTCATTGTATATGAACTGTAAGTGGTACATTCCTATGGTACATTTCTAATCTGAAAGCCGAAAATCTTCCAAAATCTGAAACTTTTGAGCGTGGACATGATCCTACCAGCGGAAAATTCCCTTCTCTCCACCTGTGATGGGTTGAAGTCAAAACACAGGAACACTGAACACTGCAACATTACATGGACGCTGCAGGAGTAAGGCACATCCCAAATGTAAATATATTCTGTGTGTGCACGCAGGTCCTGGCCCCAAGACATCTCACTATTTGCACGCAAATATTCCAAAATCTGAAACATCAAAAGTCAAAGCATTTCTACTGAAGACATGGACTATTCAGTTAATACTGTCTTCATTATTATGGTGTTTTAAGTTTCAAGAGCCTTTTCTTTTCATTGTAAGACTGTTACCCACAAAGCAGTACATTAAAATCTCCATCTTTGTTTTTTTTTGGTACTGGGAATGGAACTCAGGACCTTGCACTTACTAGGCAGACGCTTCTGCCTCTGAGCTATCTTCCCGGCCCATCTGTAAACAACAACAAAAACACCTCTGCAAGTCCAGTAACCTACATATTCAATCTAGATCCACCTGGGCAGAAGAGCACTATTCCTCCTCTCCAAATAGGGCAAATTTGAGGCCGGATCTCTTCTCCACAGGAATCATACCACCTGCTCAGAGTATTGAAAATTTTGTTTTATTTCAAATGAAGCACTGTTATACCTGTTTGACCTCCCTCTTGCGTGCTCTGAGCTGTGGTCAGCGGGCAAGAATACCCAGCCTGGGCCAAGTTCGAGGTGAAGTTTTCTGGCTGCCCCTCCCCCTCCCTGTGTTCTAGTGAGGGCAGCTGGGGAAGGGGCCATGGACACCAGCACAACCAGGATCAAGCTCTCACAATGGCTTCTCTTCCTTCTCTCCCCTGTGCCAAAACCCTCCGTCCAGAGGGAGGGCAGGGCGACAGGTGTAGCCGGGCTGTCTCTGCCGAAGCACGGCGGGAGGCTGGCTCTGTGTGAGAAGTGACAAGCAGCTAGGCGCTGTGGCTCACGTTGGCAATCCCAGCATTAGACCGAGGCCGCGGGGCTACAAGCTCAAGCCGGCAGGGCTAATTTAGCAAGATCCTGTCTCAGGGGGAAAAAAAAGGCTATAGAGAGCCAGGTACGCTGTGCACCCATAGTCCCAGCACTCGGGAAGCTGAGGCAAGAGGGTCACTGTGAGCCCAAGGCCAGCTTGGGTTATACAGTGAGTTCAAGGCAACCTGGACTGCACAGCGACACTCTGTCTTAAACTCCCGCCCTGAAGGCTGTGGGAGTGTGTATGACGGCCCTGGGCTCTGCGCTTAGTGCCGCCACCACCACCGTTAACCTGTACATTTTTGTAGTCACGTACAATATAGCCTAGTGGTGTCCGCAAGAGGGCCCAGAAACACAGTTGTATGGTTATAAGGAGTATACTTCATGGCCAATTGGAATTTATGGATCTAATTTCCTTTAGCAGGAACCAAGGCTCCTTGGAGAAATGGCTGGTTCCATACCTGGTCAAGAAAACATTAGATTTTTTTTTTGTCTTTGCAGTTCAAGCTGGCTTTGAGCTCACTTTGTAGCTCAGGCTGGTCTCGAACTCACAATAATCCTCCTGTCTCAGCCTCCCGAGTGCTAGGATTACAGGTGTGTGCCACCACGCCTGGCTGACCATGGCATTTTGAGACAGGATCTTACCAGTTGTTCAGGCAGGACTTGAACTTGCAGTCCCCCTGGTTCAGCCTCCCAAGTGCTGGGATTATAGACATGTGCCACCATGCCCGGCCTAGATGATCTTTTTAAGAGTTTATTCTGATAAAAAGTAAGAAGTCACCTGGGTGTGGTCATCTTCCTTCTCAGAAGGAGGAAGTGGAACTGTTACCTGAAGGTGACTATGGAAATGACAACTACATGCAAGGCATGGTCCTGCCTGGGTCCTGAGCTCACAAAGGGCACCACCTGAGCAATTGCTAACCTGAAGGGTTCTGGGGGGGGGACAGTGGAAGCGGATCGCTGCTAATTTCCTGGCTTTGATCACTGCGCTGTGTGCCATCTGAAAAGGATATCAAGGTATCACAGGGTCTCGGGCTCCACGCCTGTAATTACTGTGACCTAGTTCAGGCATGAACACAGATAATCTGGGTAAAGAACACACGGAAACAATTAGTAAAACATACGTGTAACTTGGACACCTCTCCAGGACACATGCGTAAGAGCTCTTTATCTCCCAGATCCCACAGCGTTTCTATTGGCTCCTCTCCCCAGGGAAATGCGTAGTAAAGTCGGCTTCCTTTTCTCCCCTCTTCGTCCTGACAATCACTGCTGCTGAAGTTAGATGGACTCATGGCGAACTGGAAAAGAAAATCTGTCTTAAAATTTATTAAAATAAAAACTAACTACTGGGTGTGGTGGCACACACCTATAATCCAAGTACTCGGGAGGCTGAGGTAGGAAAATCGTTGTGAGTTCGAGACCAGCCTGGGCTACAAAGTGAACTAAGGCTAGCCTGAACTGTATAGGGAGACCATGTTTCAAAAAGAGAAAACAAACAAACAAACAAAAAAATTAAAAAACCCCCAAAACTCTACCTTACTTGAAATTCTGCTGTCATTTCTAAGAATTAGAAAGTTGTTTAAGATTGTTTATCCAGCAACTGATTGCAACAGGTCTCAAATAAAAACTGAAATTTAATTAAGTATGAGTATACTATTAAACACACTGTTTTTTTTTTTTTTAAGAAACTATTAAAGCCAGACGTGGTGGCACACACCTGTACTCCCAGCACAGAGGAGGCTGAGGCAGGAGGATCATTTTGAGTTCAAGCCCAGCCTGAACTGCATAACGACACCCTGTCTCAAAGAGAAAAAAAAAAAAAAAAAAAAAAAGAAACTATTAAAAAAACTTGATGCTATCAAGCCTTTCTGTGGCCATTGATAAGAGGGGAAGTTAATGACAAACTAAACAGGATAAAGAAAGCATCTCTCTTTAAAATGGTTACCATTCGGACTCTTTGGTGAAGTGTTTAGTAAACTGTACTTTTCCATTTAGCTTAATTAGGAGTTGGGAGATTTTTAAGAGCTGGGAAGCCAAATGTGGTGCCACAAGCCTGCAGCACTCTGGGAGGCTGAGGCAGGAAGATCCCAAGTTTGGCTCCAGCCGTGGCAACTTAGAAAATTGTGTCTCAAAATTTTCTTAAAAGGGGCTGGAGATGCTGCCCAGTGCAAAGGCCTTGGGTTCGATTCCCAGTACCAGAAGAAAGGGCTGGGAAGAGGCAGGACACCAGCCAGGAAAAAATGCTTACTTCAGCTCTCCTCAGCACATGCTAAAGCCTGAGTGTAAATTACAGAACCATTCTGACTAAAGCAGACAGTTCACCAAGGAAGGAGCCAAGAGCTTAAGCTGTAAAAGTGGGCAAAAGCCAAACTTCAACTAAAAACAACCCAAAAAAAACCAAACCAAAACAACAAAACAACTTCATACCAGCCAGATGCCCAGGGAGGGGCTGGACCTCTACCTGGAACATCAAAGCTCATGAACAAAAGCATCTGAGCACAACAAATGTCTCTACTACAGTAACCGTGTCATCTGGAACAATGAAAACCATTACAGAGCCAGGGATGCAGTTCAGCAGCACCAACCTGCCTGGCAAGTGCAAGGTCCTGAGTTTGATTCCCGGTACCAAAAGAAAAAAAAGGAACCCATTACAAAGTTGTTAGCTTGTACTTGTTGATTTACTACAGTATCTCTTACAACTATGACATAGCTGTACCCAATCGAATTTTATTTGTAATACAAGAGCACTGCCTTTGACATGTTAAGAAAACGTGTTAACTATTAAATTAACCAGGAGTACCTTTCTCCACCACAGCAGTCGATGACGCAACCAGAAATCAAGCCACTGGCTTGAAGTCCTCGAAGAAGTGAACCACACCAACGAAGCTTCGGTCTTCTCCCCGACTCTTTGGAGAGCGAAAGTATTACAGTTAGCTTGTCTGAAAACCATGAGATCTGTCCTGAAGACTGGGCTTCACTATCTAAATACAAGGCCAGGTTATCTGCCACATCTTATACCTTTTAACACCATCAGGCGTCTGCTTAGAGTCAGAAACAGGATGGAAACACACTCCGATCTGAGCAAGGCCGTAAGGCAGCTTCCTGTTCACCAGACCCAGGCAGTGCACATAGTGCTCCAGGGCTCCTGATAAAAGACAGAGCGGTCACTGGGTAAATCTGCTCCACACACAAAACCACCTGTGTCAATCTGCAGGCAGACTAACAGCGTAATGATGTTCACACAGCTGTACACGCATCATGGAGCTGGTCATATTAATTACCACTTAATTTCTCAACTTTGTAGTTGGAAGGTTTTCAAATCTACATGCCAGCTGAGAGCGCAGGACAAAGGGCTCCTGTGTGCCCTTCACCAAGACCTGTCACTTATCAGCGTCTGCCACGTCTTCTTCTGCTGGCTTCCGGACACTTCAGTGTACATCTCCTAGAAACAAAAATATTCCCTATACCTTCACGGCACCGTGAAGTTAACCAGATCCCATTGTATCGCCTAACATGGCTGACAGTTAATTTTTCCAGTTGCCAACTGCAGTATCATTGCTTTTGCTCTTCTGATTAAGGTTTATATGCATTTTGGATTTTCTGGTGCTTGGAACTGAACTCAGGACCTTGCACTTGCCAACAGGTGCTGTGCCGCTGAGCTTATATCCCTGGCCCTTATACACATTCTGATTAGGTCTCTTCAATAATTGAGATTATTTCCTTTGACTCCTTCCTTTCAACACTTCTTCCAATGACAATGAGATCTGATTTTCGGCCAGGCTAGTCATAAATTATCTCACACTTGGGGCTGGAGGTACAGCTCAGTGGGCTAAGTGCTTGCCGCTGAGCACTAGGGCCCTGAGTTCGATCCCCGGTCCCGGAAAAAAAAAAAATTATCTCACACTTGAGAATTGTCTGACCATTTGAACTAATTACTTTTAGCAGGACTACACTGGTAATAGCTATGTCTCACTAAATCGTAACAAGAGGAATACCGTACCCAATTACCCGATTAGTGACAAAAACAAACCCATCATTTGGTTAAGGCAGTAAAAGTAGTGCTGTTACTGCTGCTGTGCCGACGTTCTCAACCCACTGGAACTGTTTACCTGTCACTTTGACTGGGGACGAGCCAGAAGCCATGCGCCGCCAGATCTGGTGAATGGAGTGGTAAAGACGAGCCCTAACACTTAGCAGCCCGCCTTCCATCGGGTGACACTTGGCCGTAGCATTCACTGTACTGTTTATCACTCTTGTAAAGACACTCATCAAAGAGGACTTCCAGAACTGCTCTGAAAGGCAGCATGGCAAGAATGATGGGGGAAGCATGTTCAAAATAAGGGGAAGAGCCGGGCGTGGCTGCGCAGCCTGTGATCCCACCACTCGGGAGGCTGAGGCAGGAGGACTGTTGCGAGTTTGAGGCCAGCACAGTGAGACCCTGTCTCAAAAAGACCAAAAAAAAAAAAAAAAAAAACCAAATAAACAAAAAAACCCAAAAGCAAGAGGAAGTATTTGAAGGGGACTAATGGCAGTGTGTCTTTTACTATAATTTAAAGAAAAAATAAAAATTTACCATATATTTTGATCAGCCCTTGTAAATATCTACTCAACAATACCTTGCTTCCCAGTAATCCTTCAACCAACAATTTAGAATTTATTTGTAATAATCCTTGCTTGAATCCATTGTACTGGGGTTACGAACTAAAACAGTGAACTGCCATATCTGTTTCCTTCTGTATTTACTGCACAGCTTCTGTAAAAACGTGAGCTCCCTTGGCTTCTTCCTCCCTAGCTCAGACTCAGTTATTTGTTTTTAAAATCACACTGTGTATTCCAAGATTTTATGCTGGGTTACGATCCAGTACCATCAATATTTACTTTTTTTTTTTTTTTGAAACAGGGTCTTGCTATGTAGCCCAGGCTGGCCTCAAACTCATGGCAATCCTCCCACCTCAGCCTCCCAAGTGCTGGGATTATGGGCATGTCAGTATTTACTTTATGCTTTTTTTTGGTTTTATTTGTACCGGGAATCAAACTCTGGACCTTGTGCTTGCCAGGCAGGCGCTTATGCCACTGAGCTATAACCCCAGCAGCATTTAATGTTCAGTTTGTGTCAAATTTAGGCAGTGGCAGCACTCTTCAAACCAGCATCTGTGTCCCTTTGACATGACTCATTAATCCTCAAACGATTCTTTGCTTTCTAAGCACCAGTAAGCACCAGAAATGTCCCCCCAAAGACTCATGTGGTCACAGGTGGGGCTTTTCAGAGGTGACTGGACCTAGGGTATGTGACACTGGGATGAAGGGTGTGACACCTGGATGAAGGCTGAGTCCACTGACTGGTCCGGCACAGTTCCGGGTGTGGGTGGCGGGAAGGCCCCCCGAGTGTGAGCGCCGCCTGCCTTTATGGGCAGGGCAGGCAGCCTGGACAGAACACATGGGAAGGGAAGGGCACTGCGCTGCCTGCCGCGCTCCTACCTCGCCCCTTGCTGCCTTCTGCCTGCCACGAACTGCCTCTCCTCTGCTATGCCCCTCTGCCAGGCCACGCTGCCTTGGAGCCGTCTGACTACGAACTGAAACCTCCACCAACAGTGAGCTACAGTAAACCTTGTTTCCTTTGAGTGTGGGGTATTTTGTCTCAGCAATGAGAAAAGTAACTAAGACATCGAGCACTGTTTCATTTTAAAAAGCAAGTTCTGGGAAGCAGGCATGCTCACTGTTACTGAATGTCATGACTTCTACACCCTTTCAGTGGAGATAGTTAGGAGATACATATTTTTAAAATCATGAATTCATACTAGTATTACTAGTGACATGCAGCATTACTTTATCCTTCCCTTTTTTCATATTTTAAAAATCTCTTTTATAGAGAAAATCTTGGTTCTAATAAATTAGCCTATTTGCTCCCAAAATATACATGAAATAGGTTCAAAATTATAATTCTAACACTTCTACTGAGAACAAAGAAAAATTCAAAATGTCTCTTGTACTGGACATGGTGGTGCATACCTATGACCCTAGCACACAGATGGCTGAGGCAGGAAGATCACAAGATGGAGGTCGGCCTGGGCCTGAATTACACAGTCAGATCCCATCTCACACCCCAGCCCCTGCCCGCCCTCCCCCTAAGTCTCTGTTGCTTTTTATGTACTTAGACTACATCCCAGTAAATGACAGCACTATGTTCTCTGATTGGGGTAAACTAGGTTGTCAATAAGAAGGACCTAAAGATCTACATCTGGACACAGAATGGCTGAGAATTTTTGTAAAGAATTTTTAAAAGCTATTCATGAACATGCCGTCACAACATTCAGTCAGGACCTCAGAGAGCAAAGGCCCTAGGAAATGGAAAGAGAGGTAAGCTGGGTAACCAAGCTAAAACACCAGAGCTAAAGGACCAGGCAAGTAAGCAGACTTAAGTTTGCTAAAGGCAAGGAAACGTCTGGCACGTAAAACAGATGCTTCTGTGAGTGGAGAGCTCAGAAAAGTCAGTCTCATTTTTTAGGTCTGTAGCTGAGAGAATGTTTGCTTTCATCTAACAGAGACTCGACGAGAAGACTGATTTGCTCACGGACATGATGTAACCCTCCAGAGCCAACCCACCCGGAAATGAAGTGCCACAGGCTGGGGATATAGCTCAGTGGAATAAGCGCCTGCCTAGCAAGCGCAGGGTCCTGAGTTCGATCCCCAGTACCGCAAAAAGAAAAAAAGGAAATGAAGTGCCACAAAACTGTCAGCTCATTTGGCACCAGCTTGTGTTAGTTTGTTTTACTTCATTGAGGAAATGTTGAAAAGGATACTACAGTTTGGTTACCCATTTTCACAACCACGAATATTTAAAACTGTTCCACAGTACTAAATTGGTAAGGGCAGAATTTAGCCAAGACAAGCAGTGTTTCAGGAACAAGAAAAGGATGTCCAGTCTCACTGTATTCAATATAGTTCTTGAAATTCTAGCTGAAGCAATCAGGAAAGAGAAGAAATAAAAGGGACACAGATAGGAAAGGACGAAGACAAATGACCCTTCTTCCCAGATGCTGTGACCCTTTGCTGAGAAGACTCTAGACTCCACCAGAAGACGGTTAGAGCTGATGAAGTCAGCAAACAGAATATAAAAGCAACATTAAGAAAAAAATAACATCTCTGTGTAACAGTAATGAATTGAGAAAGAAATCAGTAAAACCACTCCATTCACAACAGCTTAAGATACCTGGTAATCAATCTAACGAAGGAGGTCAAAGTTCTCTACAAAGCGAACGTCACAACACTGGAGAACGAAGTGGGAGACACCAGAGAATGGAAAGGCCCCATGTTGACAGGCTGGCAGAATCACGACTGTTAAAATGCTGCACTACCAAACATCATGACAGGTTCAATGCCATCTCGGTCAAAACATTAATGACATTCTTAAAAAATAATTCTGTAATTCGTATGGAAACACAAAAGAACCAGAATGACCAAAGCAAACCTAAAAAGGCTGATCAAAATAACTGATTTCAGCTGGGTGTAGCGGTACACAGCTGCAACCGCAGCCTTCTGGGAGGATAAGGCAGGGGGACTGTGAGTTTAAATCTGGGCAAGTTAGTCTCTCAAAATAAAATCAGGTGTGGTGGCCCAGGCCTGTAATCCTAGTGCTCATGGGAGGCTGGGGCGGGAGGATCGCTGTGAGTTTCAGGCCAGCCTATGCCGCACCGTGAGCTGAAACACAGCCAGAACTAAAATCCAAAGCAAACCAAACAAAACTAAAACAAGCTAATGGCGCTGGAAACACTGGTTATGATATTCCATTTGCAGAAGACTGAAATTATAGCCCTATCTGTCACCCTGTACAAAAGTAAATTAAAAATGGATCAAAAGTGTAGGTATAAACAACCTGAAAGTTTGAAACTGCTTGAAGAATACATAAGGGAAAGACAGTTACAGGCACAAAGGCTTCCTCAGTAGGACTCCAATAGTACAGGAAATACCAGCAAGAATCAACAAATGGGACTACATTAAATTAAGTTTCTGCACAGCAAGGTAAACAACTAACCAAGTGAAGAGACGGTCTACAGAACAGGAGAAAATCTTCACTACCTTTCAATACAGGATTACTATCTAGAACATACAAAAAACTCAAGAAACACAATTCAAATAGCCCAATCAAAGAATTGAACAGTACTTAAAAGAAGTACAAATGGCCAATACCTGTATATGAAAAAATGGTCAACATCTTTAGCCACGAGGGATATGCAAATTAAAACTACACTGAGGTCCTATCTCACCCAGTCACGGGGCCTATCGTCATTACAAAAACAATAAATGTTGGCAAGGACTCTGGGGAGCACTTCTGCATTGGTGGTGGGAGTGTAAATCTGTAGTCACATAATGGCAATCACTGTGAGGATCCTCAGAAAACTAAAAATACAGCCGGGAGCTGAGCATGGTGGCGTACACCTGTAATCCCAGCACTCAGGAGGCTGAGGCAGGAGGATCATTGCTAGTTCTAGGCCAGCCTGGGCTACAAAGTGAGCTCAAGACCAGCCTGAACTGCATAGTGAGGCCCAATCTCAAAGACAAAAATAAAAATACAGCCAGATGAGTTGGCACAAACCTGTAACCCTAGCACTCAGGAGGATTGCTGCAGTGAGGCTAGCGAGGGATACATAGTGAGTTCAAGGCCAGCCTGAACTACGCAGTGAGATCTGGTCTCAAAAGACCAAACCAAACCAAACACGACTAAAAAGAAAGCTACCATTGGATCCAGTTCTACTCCATCTTGGTATACACTCAAAGGACTTAAAAGTCCTCACACCAGCGGGACACCTGCAGACCCACATCTACTGTGGCATCACTCACAATAGTCAATGATGGTACTAGCCTAGATGCCCATGTGGAGGTGAACATCAAAAGAAAACGTGGCGCACGCGCACGCGCACGCGCACGCGCACACGGTGGAGTATTATTCTGCCATAAATAATGAAATGTTGCCATTTTCAGAGAAAAGGATAGATAGGGAGCTCATCGTGTAGAGAGTGAAGTTAAGACAGGCTCAGAACAATTCTTCCGTTCTTCCTAATATTCGAGTCTAAAAGACGACAAATAAGTAGAATGGAGATCACTACTCGGTAAGAGGGAGGGATACAGGGCGGTGGTGTAGGGGCGGGTACATGTGGGGATGGATTCGATCACGTGTATTATATACATTAAAACCACTCGAAAACGTGAGCTAAGCCAGGTGTGGTGGTGGTCTACGCCTGTAATCCCCACGTTTAGGAGGCTAAGGCAGGAGGACTGCAATGAGTTTGAAGCCAGCCTCGGCTACTTCGTGATGTCAAGGCTTGCTCAACGACATAGCGGGACTGTCAGGAAACAAAACAAACAAAAAAGTGAAACTAGGCAGGAGGGCAGGGCAAGAAGGCGATTAAAATGATTAAAGTGTATTATCTGCACGTATGAATCTGGGAAAATGAAATTCATTAACCTGCAGAACCAATATACACTAATAAAAAAATATAAAAAGATGAGTAGTGTTAGAACACCCGACTTAAGTGAGAACCCGGCAATCTCCTCTGCGTGCAATCCGCTAACATAGGAGAACTCGCTTTCCACCCGGAACCTGCTCGGAAGCATGAAAACGGCAAGAATCGTACCGTGGAGAAGCGTCTCCCGTAGTTTCCCAGAAGTATTTAATAAGTTCTCGAGAAACGCTACTAGCCGTTCCTTGCTCAGCTCTCTGTCTTGCAAGAGTTCCCGAAGAGCTTCCTCAGAAACCGACCTGAAGGCCCCGTCCGGAGGCCCGGGCGGCGAGGAGCCGGCTCCGAGGTGCGGGGCGTCCACCGCGAAGACCTGCTCCCTGCACGCGACCACAGAGGCCCACCACTCCGCCGCCAGGTTCCGGCGCAACTCTGCGCCCAGGGGGCCAAAGCCGCGGTGGCTCCCGCTCAGAAGCGCGTCCCGGCTAAGCTGCTGCTCCGTCCCCGCGAGAAAATGCCTCCTCCGGCAGACGTCCAACAGCGGTTCGGGCCCCGAAGGCTCGGGGAGGTGCGCGCGCCCGCTCTCCGGGGGCGGCTCCGCGGGGGACGGCTGGAGTGCTCTGAAAGGCTTACTCTTTTCCGCCAGCGGCTCAGGCTGCGCCCCATCGACTCGACCCCCAAAACCAGACCGCAGTCGCCTGCAGACTGCGTGCCACGTCCCGAGAGCTGCACCGGCACGCATCTCTTTCAGAAGTTAGAGCCCATCCTGCCTTGTCCAGTAAACCGCCACAAGCTCAGCGGTGACAGCCCATGGCGCAGGCGCGACGGAAATGATGCGCGCTCAGCTGGCCCCGCCCCGGAAGCGGGTCGCGATCTGCAGCACCCCCTCACTCCGGCTTGTTGCACGCGCCATGGCGGACGGGGAAGTGATTGTGCTACAGATTCAGTTTGCGTTTGCAGGTCACGCCTTGCCCCATCCTCCTATCCACCGCCGGCCAGCTGCTGATCCTTATCAGGCGATACTACGGCACTTCCCGGTAGTGATGTAGCTGTCATCGGGCCTTCAAGAGTAAAACGCCGTCCTTCAAATAACCACTTACGCAGAGCTCACCTCTAGCCTTTTCAGTCTCGCTGAGCTACTCCCAAATCAACAATTATCTCGTCTTAGGGGTCTACCAAAACGAAATTTGGTTCTCTTTTCACGTAGATGCTTGCTGCCCAAGGTCTACTCCCAGAATGAGTTGTCTCAACTCTCCCGAGGGCAGTACAGCAGCGACCCTACCACTTTTACCCTATCGCAGCAGGTCCGGGAGAGGCCTCCACCAACACCCACATCCCTTGGGAACGCTTTAAAGCCAGTAATGGAAAGGTACCCAAGAACGACACTTTCCTGGGTTCATCAAACCATAGGGTGAAGCATGTCACCGCTAAGACTACCCTCCCTAGCAGGTTCCTTTACCATCTTAGCAGGTTCCTTTACCATCTCCATTTAAACACGAACACAAGTGAACAAGTACAGCCAGAGTGGGACCGACAGTTTGTGCCCAGTTTATCAAACCGCTTCCCTTCATGGGGTTACAGGAACCTTTAAAAAACTCAGTAGAAAAACAGAAGAGCAGTGTATAAACGACCGAGATGGGCTGGGGATGTAGCTCAGCGACCTAAATACCTGCCCGGCAAGAGCAAGGTCGTAATTTTGATTACGGGTACCAATAGCAAAAATAATAGCAAAAAAAAAAAAAGCAGTTTTGGAGTTAATGCAGTTAAAATGCGATGGTTGGTATGAGCTCAGTAAATGACTCATCTCAAGTGATACGTGATGCTGGGTGCAGGGAGCAGAATGGGGGAATTGTGATCTAACGCAAAACTTGTACCAATGTTTTTCACACTCAAATACTCTTACCAGGGAAGAGGCCTCTACACAAATAAATGAAGGAGAAAGTGGGAGAAAAATCACATTTATTAGTTAAAGACAACCACAGGCTGGACAAAACACACATGCTAAAAAGTGGACTGTCTTTTAAAACTTCAAAATTAAATAGGTCAATGGTTTGTTCCCCCCACAGCCCACAATCATTTCCAAGTTTACAAATTAGAAGGCCCACGTTAGATAAGACAGTTGAACAGTAGAATATGTTAATAAAAGCTCCAACATAACCCAAAAGCTTTTTTCTAAGTTGAAAATCATGAATAGACTAACCATATGCCATTGAAAACTGCTCAGGGTATATTGATCTTACTTTTAATGTTTAGCACTAGAAACACCACTCCCCACCCCCAGCACATTGTTGTACATTTTACAGGGAAGGCATGAACATCAAAGCCTCAGTTTAGTCACCAATTTAAATGAAGCCTCCTGAAGACCTGGTCAAACTCACCAGACTCCCTGGGAAGACATTCAGGCCTACTTTTTAGCCACTGCTGAAATAAATTACAAAGGCTGGTGAGCCAGAAATTATATCCAAAGCCACTCCCTAGTTTTCTAGCAATGAGCTTGTGTTGAACCTAACATGAACACCTGTACTAAATTCACACTGTGCTTTTTTGGTTATTACTTCCTGATCATTTTGATGAGGTTGTTTTTGTGTTGAGTATGATAGACCTTACAGTTTCAAGACCAGTAGAATTCCCTGAATAATTATAAAGACATTCATGACTCCCAGCAGTGTGACCAGTTAAGAATCCCAGGAAGTCTATGAAGACTAGAATCTCTAACCTGGGACATCGTGCAAGTTCAGTTCATACAGACTCAAACTTAGCTCTTGGGCTAAATCAGTCTTTTGCTCACTTGGTAAATCAGCATATAGCTAGTAGTATAATCTGTAAGTTATTTGAAGCTTTTTAAACTCTGTTCCATGTTCTCACATTACAAAGCTGATTATTCCCTACACTTAATTATTCTAACAAATAAGGAAAGTAGGCATATTATTAAACTGAACTTCCCTGATACTGGAAGCTGACAAAAGCTTTTATGCAGTTTGGCTTAGAGATAAATATCAGATTTCAATCCTTGCAAAATGGAACATTTTTTTTGAAAGGGCCTTGACACCCCACCCCAAAGAATGGCAAGCAGTCACTTTATGGTTAAAAAGGAAAAACCCATACCACCTAAGCAAAGTTTTACAGACATCATCTACGTAAAAGAAAGTACAATTTCCACTAAGTCAGTCTTCAAATATCTTTTATTGGAAGGCCATGCATTGCCTTCATTTATTGTATTTCAAATCACTGTACAGTTACTTTTGTGAAAACACTGCCTGCATTGTCTAGTACAAAAAAAACCTAAAAATTGTTTCAGGAATGTAGAGAAATATCCAACTTAAATAGCGAAAAAGTGCACCATAATTACTGCTGCACTGCAGTCATTTCTGCATTTCCCATGTTTCTTAAATAACTATCTTGTCTGGTAACACACAATATAAAGAGCAATTATGAAAAACAGACATTTACATACACTTCTGAAGCCTCACTGAGAGTATCCTGTCGGCATGGGGTAGCCGATCATGGGTGCAGCTGCAGCAGCAGGGTACGCGTACGCCTGCTGATTCATA